>JAOWAN010067053.1:0-11712 GCA_028566635.1 Lobelia cardinalis
CAAAAATGACGGAACCTGGGGGCCCAAAATGCCAAAGTGGTCAAATTTTGAGGGCCCAAAATGCCAAAGTTGTCAAACATTGGGGCCTGGTTTGCTTCAAAAAGGCCTGGTTTGCTGCAATTTTGCAACATCAGGGCCCAAATCACCAACTTTGGAATCTGAGGACCTAAAATGCCAAAGTGGTCAAACATTGGGGTCTAAAATGCCATTAAAACAAGTGATGAAGTGGTTCGAATTAGAGGAAATACCCAGCTTCACCCACCTGCTCATGCGTCTTTTCGATCCTTATTATGAATCAAGGAAAACGATATCCAGAAATTAATTCTTTCGAGTAATACGCCAATACCCAAAATCAAGCGGGGACTATTTGCATTTCTTTCCTTTGTTATGTAGAACCAAAAGAAGATAATACCCAATTCGTTACTGCAGCGAATCAGGGGTAACAAAGGTCTTGGTAGAGATCTTTAAATATGCAATTGTCTCCGTCTACCAGTATAGCGACGGAGACAATTTAGCGACGCCGTCTACCAGTATAGCGACGGACACCGTCGCTAATGAGCGATGCATCTATTCCGTCGCTAATTGTCTTCGTCGCTAAATGGCCATTTTCTAGTAGTGTGAACACCATGTTAGAAGCAAATGAATACAACGTTAAAGTAAATGAACACAACTTAATTTTCGATGCTCGAATACATAGCTTTCATTGTCTCTTCATCAATTTCAATGCTAAAATTTTGGAAATGTTCGAATGAATTAAACAATATGTAAATAACATTAATTAGTGACAAAATGAACACATCTAACCTTTCAATTTGACTATCAAAAATTTGAATGTGAATATTGCATAATTTATTAGAATCACAAATTATATGAAAAGTTTGAATTATTTGTGCTAATCCGTTTAGTAACTACCTAAAATCATGGTGTGATATTACATAGATAGTTTAAATTATTTGTGATAATCCATTTGGTGATCAGTTAAAATTATGGAGAGATATGAAGATGAGGATTGAAACCTTTTTTTTTTACTCTCATTTCTCACTCGCTCAACCTAGCAAGTGTAATTCTATTTGTCTTCTTGCAAAGAGTACATAGTTGCTCCATATAATCTCTATGATGTCAGGATATACTCCTATGCTACTACAAAGTTCGAATTTTTTGTTTCAAATGGTATCACATTATCTATTACATAACGTTTAAAAATAACATATATTTAAAATTGACTAAAATTAAAGTTTAAACTTACAGAATCGTCTTTTAAATGGTTAATATGAGATTTTAGAAAAAATAATAAGAAATGGGATATCATTTAAAACTAAAGTTCCAAACTCGCTATTACGATAATATACTTCAAAATTTATGAGTAGGCAGTAATGGGGCATATTTAAATAAGAACTTAAGTAATTTAAGAATTAAGAGAATCACTAAGATTTAATAATTTGATATTTATGAATCGTAGTTAATATTTATTGATCTTAATTTATATTTGTAGATTCTAATTGATATGTGTGGACCTTAATTAAAATAACATTAAGATTCATAAATATTAATTAGAATAATATAAACTAAGATTCATAAATATTAAATTTTTTAAAATTTAATAATTTTCACTATTCCTAAATTATTCAGATTCTCATTTGAATAACAATTTATGTATAAATATGTATCAATTGATTTGCTGATGGATTCCAAGAGGGGTGCTAAGATTTCGTGCTTGTCCTTCTTTAACCCAAAATGATATTGTCGAATTTTGAATTGAAATACTGTGAACAATAGCTGAGCTTCACTGGTTGAACACTAAATCGCACAGAATGTATTGAAGATGAAGCAAGCTACTACACTTGTGTATATGAACTAAAATGGAGAAGCGTACTGGTTTTGCTTAACAGAATAAAGGAAAGGGAAGCAAAACTATTTATAGCTTCTAACAACAAGAAACAACAATAACAGAAAAGTTACAGCTAACACCCTGGGCAATCTTATTTGTCTTCCACTAAGTTGACAGCCGTTAAATACTTAACGACATTGTTTGACATTCCCACTTTCAAGACTTGTGCTGCAACCCTTTTGCACTCATCTATAAGTTCCTCATTGGTCACGCTGTCCTTATTCTCAATACCCCCCCCTCCGCAACAAGTTGAGGGTGTGAAGAGATTGAAAAGCCCAACTTGGAGAGAATACCACGCAGGGAGATTTTGCAAAGAAATTTGGTAAAGACATTGGCTAGCTGATTCTCACTGGTGACAGCATGTATAGGCTTGATGAGACCCTGTTGCACCTTTTCACGAACAAAATGACAGTTTAATTCAATGTGCTTAGTGTGAGCATGATAGACAGGGTTGGCAGCCATGGCAATGGCAGCAGTACTATCACAATGAAGAGAAACAGGAAGAGCAATGTCCACCCCTAAGCCCATAAGCAAACTATGTAACCACATAACTTCACAGGAAGAAGAGGCAATGGCTCTATACTCTGCCTATGCAGAGGACCTGGCTGTGATAGTTTGTTTCTTGGAAGACCAAGAAAGAAGAGACTTCCCAAGCATCATGCAGTAACCTGTGACAGATTTCCTATCATTGGCATCACCGCCCTAATCACTGTCACAATAGGCATTAAGAAGAAGAGAGTTGTTAACATGGAAGAATAATCCTTGGCCAAGAGCCACCTTGATGTATCGTAACACTCTGTGCAAAGCTTGGAGATGAGAAGTCTGAGGAGATTGGACAAATTGACTTAATGATTGAGCAGCAAAAGATAAATCAGGCCTAGTCATGGTAAGATACAAGAGCTTCCCAACTAACTGCCTATAGAGTGTGGCATCCACCAACAAGTCACCACTGTGAGCAAGTAGTTTTTGAAAGGGATCAAAAGGAATCACCAATGGTTTAGAATCCAGTAGACCTGCACTCTCAAACAATTCAAGAGCATACTTTCTCTAATTCAAATAGAACCCTGCAGTTGTCCTGAGAATCTCAATACCCAAGTAATACTTAACTAGACCAAGATCTTTGATACTAAAAGACTTGTGCAAAAACTGTTTGAGAGCAGTAATGGCCTCTAAGGAATCCCTAGCCATTATGATATCATCCACATAGACTAAGATCACAATAAATGAAGAAGCACTCCTTTTAGTGAATAAAGAATAATTAGCATAAGATTGAATGAATCCCAAGTCAAGCAATGAGGCTGTCAACTTACTAAACTACTGCCTTGAGGCATGCTTAAGACCATATAAGGACTTGGTGAGCTTGCAAACAAGATTGGAACCAGGAGGGGCTGGATACCCTTGAGGAGTTGCATGTACACTTTCTCCTCTAAGTCTCTATGTAGAAAAGCATTATTAACATCCAGTGTGTGTACATGCCAGTTATGAATAGCAGTAAAATATAGACACCATTTTTGCAACAGGAGCAAAAGTCTCCTGAAAGTCTATTCCTTCAATTTGGGTATAACCTTTAGCCACTAATCTAGCTTTACATCTTTCAATGGTACCATTATAATGATATTTCACCTTGTAGACCCATTTGCAACCAACAACTCTTTTACCAAGTGGTAATGGAACAATCTGCCAAGTATGGTTAGTTTCCAAAGCAGTTAATTCTTTATTCATAGCATCAACCCATTTTGGATCTTTTAAAGCTTGATTATATGATGTTGGTTCCACTATGTGATGAATAGAATTAATGAATGAATTATGTTCCTTAGAAACAGAAGAATAGGACATGTAGTTAGACATGGAATATTTGGAAGGGACATGAAGACAGTTAGATGTAGAAGTGTATGAAGGTAGGATATAGTATTTTAATTTTGTAGGAACAGCTCTAACTCTTTCTGATTTCCTGAAAGGAGGCACACTAGGTGATGAAGAAATAGGACTTTGAACAGAAAGTGGAGTACTAGAAGATGGCAGATGTGGAGTAGAAGAAACATGACTTAGGACAGGAGGTGAAGATAATGAAATTGAATGAGTAGGACTGGAAACCGAATGAGAATTTGGAGTTACCTCATCAATGGACCATGGTAAGGTAGATGAGGATGATGGTGGTAAGGTAGATGATGAGGAAGGACTAGATGAGAAAGATGATTCCAAGAAAGGAAACACATCTTCATGGAAAATCACATGCCTGGAAACAAACAACTGCTTTGATTCAAGGTCATATAACTTGTAACCCTTTTGATTAGATAGATAGCCAAGGAAAACACACTTAAGAGCTCTAGCAGCTAATTTATCATTTGTATGAATTGAGGCAAAACACAGACATCCAAAAACTTTCAAGGATTGATAATCTGGTGATGTGTGGAAAAGGAGTTCAAAAGGAATCTTGAATTTTTTTAGCTGAAGTAGGAATTCTATTGATGATATATGTGGCTGCAAGTAAGCAATGGCCCCAAAAATGCTTAGGTAACCCTGATTGAAATCTCAAGGCTCTTGTTATATCCAAAAGATGTTGGTGTTTCCTCTCCACAATCCCATTCTGCTGTGGGGTTTTAACACAAGAACTATATTGCACAATTCCAAAAGAAAAGGGATTAGATATTGATTAAAAAATTCAGTGCCATTATTTGTCCTGAAATTTTGAATGGGAACGCCAAACTGAGTGAGAACAAAGGCATGAAAATTTTTGATGGTTGAAGAAACATTATCCTTTGAAGGAAGCAGAAAGGTCCAAGTGAATCTAGAATAATCATCAACCAAAGTGAGAAAATATTTGCAACCATTAACAGTAGACAATCTATATGGCCCCATAGATCACAACGGATTAATTCAAAGCATTTGGATGAGTGTATTTCACTGGAACTGAAAGGCAACATATGTTGTTTGGCAAGAGGACAAATGGTACATGTAGGGATACATTTGCTTTGCCTATTGCTAGAATATGAAGAAAACATTGACATCCTTTGCATAATACTTAAAGATGAATGGTCAAGTCTATTGTGCCATGTCATAGGATCTATGGACACTGAATTTCATGTGGAGATGGAATTTGGAGAAAGAGCTTTGGCCTGCATATGTAGAAGATACAAACCATTATAAGCTGAGCCGGTAGCTAAAATTGTCCCTTGTATTTTGTCCTGGAAAGTGTAAGAAACAGTGGTGAAGAAGACTTCACATTATATTTGATGAATGGTTTTAGGAACAGATAACAAATTGTATTGGAAGGTTGGAACATAGAATACATCATGAAGAATGAAATTAGAACAAATCTCAACTGAACCTATCTGAGATACACTGACTTTAGTGCCATCTGGCAGAGAGAGGATAATGGGAATGGAAATGAAATTGATGGAATGCATTAGCTCCAAAGAAATGCAGATGTGATCAGTGGCACCAGATTTAATAATCCAAGTATTCAAATTGCAGATTGATGATATAAAAGAATTAGAAGTGTTGGATATAGTCATACATGCCATTGTTCCATTGTATGCTAGTGAAAAATTGTATTGATGGTCCTCAAGACTGTGCTTACTCCTCAACATGCTCATCACTTGATTCATTTGATTCTGTAAGGCTTCAAGATCATTTTGAGTAACACCTGATCCCACACTTGTATTATCTTCACCATTAATACTAACTTGCATTGCCTTTCCACCATTATTGACATGATTACTTTGAAACCTTCCTGAAATGTTACTCTGCCCTACAATATTGCTCATGTTTGGTCTACCATCAAATCTATTCTTGTGATTAGGGTGATTTGGATTCCCTGGATGATTGATGGGGAATCCATTCAACTTATAACAATCCTCCCTAGAATAGACTTCTCTAGAACAGTAGCTGCACACAACACCTTGCTTGAAGTTAGATCTAAACCTGTGTTGGTTTGGTCTTTGGAAAGCTGCTGTTGCAACATTCTCTTGCTGATAGACATTAGCAGCCAAGAGATTGTTGGTAGGAATATAACCTTGATTTACTGATTCATCCTCTTTTACTATATTATAAGCCTCTCCAATACTTAGAAGAGGTTTTGTCCTCAAAACAGTCTCTTGACATGTGAAAACCTCTCATGTAACCCCATAAGAAATTGCATCAAACACTTTCTTCGCTCTCTTGCCTCTTGATCTCTACATGCACCACAATTACATTGACATGTACAACCAGTTTGAGCATCAATTGCTATCCTCTCATCCCACAGACCTTTTAATTTGTGATAACAAATCTCCAATAAACTATCTCCTTGTTCCAACCTATGCAAATCCTTTTCAAGTTGAAACAATCTGTGACCATCAACACTAGCAAATCTCTCCTTTAACTCTTTCCAAACATTCCTAGCAGATCTAACAAATTTCAAGTTATTGCTAATTTCCACATAAACGGCATTGATTATCCATGAAATGATCATGTCATTAGTTCGTGCCCAAAGTGCTTGCATCTGAGTGTTCCTCTCAGGCTCTGGATATGTTCCATCCACAATAACGAATTTATTTTTAGTCGACAATGAAATCTCCATAGATTTAGCCCAAACACTGTAATTATCACTTCCTATGAACTTTTGTGCTAACAATATTAAACCTGGATGGTCATTATTATGAACATACAGTGGATGCATGTTCGAATCAATTGGAATTTCAAAATTGAAGGTCATTTCCGCTGCCTCTTCCATGCTCAAACAGGGCGTATGCAAATCTCCGCTACTCAAATTGGATAAGTTGAAATAAAACTGAACTGCGAGAATTCAAACCTCAATCTAGAATCGAATACTAATCTCTACTACTCAAACTGGATATATTGAAACAAAACTTAATTGCGAGAATTTAAACCTCAACATAGAGTCGATCTCCCTTGCCGGATCGCCGCTCTGATACCATGTTGAATTTTGAATTGAAATACTGTGAACAATAGCTGAGCTTCACTGGTTGAACACTAAATCACACAGAATGTATTGAAGATGAAGCAAGCTACTACAATTGTGTATATGAACTAAAATGGAGAAGCGTACTGGTTTTGCTTAACAGAACAAAGGAAAGGGAAGCAAAGCTATTTATAGCTTCTAACAACAAGAAACAACAATAACAGAAAAGTTACACCTAACACCCTGAGCAATCTTATTTGTCTTCCACTAAGTTGACAGCCGTTAAATACTTATCGACATTGCTTGACATTCCCACTTTCAAGACTTGTGCTGCAACCCTTTTGCACTCATCTGTAAGTTCCTCATTGGTCACGCTATCCTTATTCTCAATAGATATTTAGGATTTTACGGGCGTAAATATGACTTCATTTTAACTTCTAAAATATGATATAACAAGTAAATTAACAAGAACTTATGATTCTTTTTTAGGGCTAAAATTCTCATTGAACATTTTCGTGAGGCAAAATGAACAGTTGTGTGATCGATTTCGGTAGCATTATATTTCAGTGCTATTGGAGACCTCAAAACGGATCATCAAACATAAGGATTTAGCTCAATTTAGCTAGTGGCAAATCTATATGATTGTGAAAGGGATTAGTTTCAAGTATATGTTATTTTAGAGAAATTAAATGACCTTTTGAAGTTGAGAATTTTTAGTATGTGTAGACATTATTTTTGTAACATTGGATTTGTGCTTAACTAAATTTTCTTTGATTATTGCATGAGATTTGTTTCTTGATAAGTACTCACATATTGCAAGATATCTTGCTTTAATCACATTTTGAGTTAGTGCATATCACACATCAAATATGTTGCATTTGACTTGAAGATGGTAGATTGTGCATTGCATGTGACTATCAGAATGTGACATACTTCCTACAAAAATTACACATGTATTTTACCAAAATACATCTTCAAATGCAATTTCTTTTAAAGAGAATAGAGTCAAATGAGCTCCATATTACAAGGCACAGATAGGGACTTACGTAAGCAACGAAAGGGACTCATCGTACATTGAAAGGGGAGGAAGAATCCAAGAGAAGTACAAGATTCCCGGCCAAAAAGACAAAAGAGAAGATTAACAAGCATGCAAGCCAGAACGGCTCTCACTCTCTGTCTTGGAGATTTTGGCCCTTTTCTTCATCCGGTATTCGGACTTCTGTGGGCATATATATGAGTCATTTTTTAATGGGAAAACAATGAGGAAGTAACTTTAGGGTTAATCAAAGTCATTCTATTCAAATTCCCAATCAATATTTGCGATTGAAGTGGAGTATATAATACCACTTACTTCCAGAACTAAAGGATCCCCAATTTTCATTCATGCAACGAACCCTAGGAAAGAAACACAAGTGCAACCCCATTTCTCTCCATCTCCACATTCTCTCTTCATCCATCTTGTAAGAAGAACTCTAATTTTTCTCTCCGAAGAAAAAAGATAAGCATACACAATCAAGCATTCAAACTCACACACAAAACAAACACATGAATAACAAACATCTCTTTCTAAAAGAAAGAAAAACAAGATAAGGAGAGCACAACCATATCAAGATTGTCCTAAGAAGAGTAACAGACTAGAAGATTTCGTCCATCCTTCCTCTTTGTTTACAAAATTTTGGAGTAGGTATAATTCCTCATCTCTTCTCATGTACTCTCCTTCTCCTAGTTTAGCTTTCTCTTCCTTTTCTTTTGTAAAGCATGTAATAGATTTCGATTTCTTGCTTAGCATGGCATAAATCTTGATTGTCTAGTATGTTTTTACTTAATTAGACTAGTGTTTTTCTATCTCCCTTTGGGACAATATGTGGTAGAAACTCTTCATTTGCTAAATGTAATGTAGATCTATAAACAATCATGATCTATAACTTTTTGTACCTTTAAAGGTGAAGTAAAATGTATATTTCTTGAGTTCATCTTGAGTATACAAGCCTAGATATTGGATTAACGTTTCTATCATGTTTTGATGTTTGCTTTGAGAGTAGAGATATTCAATTCTTTAGTCTAATGCTTCATTCTTACTTTTACCTAGTAGATTTCTCTCTCTATCTCTTACCTCGAAAGATAGTCTCCTAGCTAATCTGCTAAATGATCAAATATCATCTCTGATCCGGCCATTAAGCTAGTTTTTCCTTGGCTTTCTTTTCATTAGAGTTTACTTCATTTCATAATTTGATCTTTACTCTCAAGATATTGAAAATTTTATAAGTGATAATGTCATTTCCAAACTCGCAAATAGCTATGGAAAGATGTTTGAAGGATAACATGTGGTTAGTGACTATTTTGCACCTTTTTATGATACATTGATCATTTTATCATTGTCATGAGTTTGCCCTAATTTGTAATGGTAGAAATGAGTAGATCTTGCATGCTTAGCATATGTTGTCTTTGCCTTGAGTAAGCATTGACCATCCATCACTTAAAGATGTTGTGATTCACTTCCTTCATGTTAATCATTTGACCAATTTTGACATTGACCAATTTTAATCAACCATATGATACATGCATGTTAGATATCATTAGAAATCGTTAGGGTGATTCGGATGCTTAACCAATTTTCGAATCGTAACTTAGCCCACGAATCTAAAAAATTTTATTTTGCATAAGTTTATACTTCTGCAGCCTATAGCAAAAACATAGATAGTGACTGTTAATTTTTTAATAATAGAGTGATCTCGAAGAGAATCAAACATAATAACGCAATTCAATCACTTCGCTTTCATAGCAAGATATGACGCGAAAACATGATTCTCACCATGTTTTTAGTTCTGACCCCTATATTTTTAAAATGGTTTAAATGATAAACTTATTTTGAGCCCCTTGGAGCCAATATATATCTAAAATGTTAGGTATAGTTATATCTTAATTATGAGAAATGTTCTCTTAATATTTGATTTTGCCACTAAAATCAACCAAACCTTGATAAATTTGTTTGATTTCCTATAATTTGTTGTTCACTGTAATCCGTATTATTCTTACAAGCCTACTTTAGAATATTAATCAGTTTTAAGTGTAATTTGGATTAATAAGTTGAAATGAATTGAGTTGTTATAAATAACAGGGTTAATGGGCTCAACATATTATAACTGATAATTTAATTAATCGATTAATTCAATTATGTAATAACTGAGTTGAGTTAAATTCGAATTAACATGTTTGATATTCTTTCGTACAAAAAAAATATTGTTTTATATATTCTAAAATACAAATTAGTAATTAAATAAATTGAAATAAATTGAGCTATTTAACAAAGTAAAATAAATTAATAAGTAATATTTTACCAAACCTAATCAACTGTAAGAATTGATAACAATAAGGTGAATATATCGTAAAGAGATGAGCTAATATCCCCACTAGTCGTAGAAGATTAGCAAAGTTTTCATTTTTACTTTCTCAAAATACTCGCACTTTTTAATTTTTAATAATTTTTTGGAGGGATAAAAATATCAAAATCGTGTATAAAAATGTGCTTGATAATTAATTATCATCTCAATCATTGTCCTAATTAATGTTCCAATTATTGCATATGTACTTTTTACATGCATTAAATACAAACACATTATTCTATACTTGATTTTGATATTTTTACCCCTCCAAATAAATATTAAAAATTAAAAAGTGATGATATTTTGAAAAATAAAAATGAGAATATTGCTAAACTCCTACAACTAGTGAAAATATTAATTAAACATTATCGTAAAACAAAAATTTTAATAAAAAATGTGAGTTGCATGGCTTCAATATCAATGCGAATTATTTCATGTATGATCATACCGGGCCAAAAAAAAAAAAAAAACAACGGTCCATCCATCTCCGTATGCAAGAGCCAAGTTTAAGGATGGGACAGGCCTACCCCTAGCTAGTACTTATTTGTCTACCGCTTGGACATTATATTCAACGAAGGTACGTTTAGAAGGGAAGTTTTTTACATTTATCTAAAAACAAATTTTCTTCATAAATTAAATTTTTAAAAAGATATTTTTTTCTTTTGCATATACTATTTTTAAATATTCTTATATTTAAAGTGAAAATTTTCAAAGCATGTAATCTTTTATGGCATAGCTTTTAACAATAACAACTATTCTATATTTAGAGTTTAAATTTTAGAATTATTTTTTAAACAATTGAAATTGAGTTTTAAAAAGATGACAAAAAAATTGACATCATTTGACATAGAAGATTTGGATTCTCTATATCCACTTTTATATCATACTCATCAAATATCAGATCAAATCACATTTATTACTCTCTCTTCATCACTGTCATGTACTCCCTCCGTTTCGTTTTAATTGTCCTGAAATCGAAATAAAGTTCTCACAACATGTCACTATCGAAGACAATTAAATCGAAACGGAGGGAATTATTTTTTAAAATTTAAAGAATAAAATTCTAAAAAACCAAAACTCAAATAAACCATAAATAAAAACAAAAAAGATTCAAAAATTATAATTTTATAAACTTTTAATTTGAGTTCAAATGGAGGATTGATGCAAATATTCTAAATTCACATTTATGACCATTCTAGTAACATATTTTGCAGAATAGAGAAATTATTTGCTTCTTAAACTTTGATTATATTAATCAATTGAATAAACAAGATAGCTCACTTTGCGTCCAAAGTCTTCATACTCTCTTTACACTTTTCTCAATACATTTGAAACATATATACTAACATCGATCGAGCCATTCCCAGATCAACAGTAAGTATATTAAGCGCATGGGCGCTTAATATTATAAGCGTCCGCCCGATTTTTTTTTTTTTTTTTTTGTTTTTTAATATGTAATGAACATAAATGATGAAAATAATGAACATGATATCATAATTTATATTTATTTTCTGATTAATGAACATAGCACGTTTAAT
>JAOWAN010067064.1:0-11711 GCA_028566635.1 Lobelia cardinalis
ATTTTTATTGTATCTTCGCATCTTAGTTAGTTTGTTGTATATTTACGAACATGCTGTATCTTAGTATATTTTTGTTGATTTTCTT
This sequence comes from Lobelia cardinalis, assembly GCA_028566635.1. Classification (NCBI taxonomy): domain Eukaryota; kingdom Viridiplantae; phylum Streptophyta; class Magnoliopsida; order Asterales; family Campanulaceae; genus Lobelia; species Lobelia cardinalis. Next base: position 86 of record JAOWAN010067064.1, read on the forward strand.
AAAAAAATTTCTTGTGTTGGATCTTTATTTTACAAATTACAGATATATAACTAACATACAATAAAAATATACTAAGATACAACTGGTTCGTACAGTTTGTGCGAAAAAAGTGATTTGTAACGGAATAAGTCTCTCTCTCTCTCTCTCTCTATATATATATATATATATATATATATAGTAGCCGCTCAAATATATTATATATACTTCCTCCGTCTCATTTATACTGACCAACTTTCTATTTTGGTATGTCTCAAAGTTTTTGATCATTTCAATTTTCAATAAAAATTTATTACTTACTTTCTCGTTATACCCCTAACTATACAATGTATTTATGAAGTAATTAATAATAACCTAATCATTAATAAGAGTAAAAGTGCAAAAAGAGAAAAATTAAATGTATTAATGGCTAATCCTTAATTTATGAGCTTTTTGTCCCCCAATCAATACTCCCCCCGTCCCGTAATAGAGGACCTTTTAGAAAATAAAAATTGTATTCTCTTTTAGACATTTATATTATATTTTTTCAAAATTACTCTTACATCTCAATTGATTGTATGGGAATATCAAGATATTTATTAGCTGAAGTAATATAGATTGAGAACAAATTCAATGGGCTGGAGTAAATGAAACCATTTTTGAGAAAAAAGTTTTAATGAGAAAGAATTTGATGAGACATCAGATATGTGTGACATGGAATTAATTAAAGGGTAAAAATGAAAAATTATATGATAATAAAGCAAATATTGGTTTTTACAATCAATCCTAAAAGATCCTCTATTACGAGACGAAGGGAGTATAATTTAGACCGAGAGAGTATATGTTATACAAGGTCTTTTTGAACGAAGAATTATCAAACATCAATTAAGATCGACAATATATTAACTTTTTGGATTCTAGTGCTTCTCATATATTCGCATACACACATGTAAAAATTAGTAAATTTATATTAATATTAATATGTAGATATTAGCTTATTTTTAATAAATCATAATAATAATGATGATAATAAAAACTTAAACTTAAACTTAAAATAATAATAATAATGTATTATATTAATATGTAGATAAATATATTCCATAAATAATAACTATTTTAATTATATGAAATTAATGAAAATCTAATGTTTCTTTTTAAATATTATTATTAGTAATACTGTTATTATCAATAGTAATAACTGAGAAGGTAACCTTTTAGGTTCTGTTTAGCTGGTGTGTTTTTGGTAAAATGTGGTTTACTTTGTATGATTTGGATGGTTTTGGGTTTAATATGTGTATTACCACTTTGTATAGGCTTAGTAATTAAGTTATTATCTTTATTCATTAATTTTATTATTTTAAATATTATAATAATAATTGATATTATAATAATATACTTAAATTAAATTACTATGTTATTATTATTATTACAATCCATCATCATTTAAAAAAATAATAATGTTAGTACAATGTTAAGTTTAGAGTTTTTTGCTATTAAAACTAAAACGTAGAAATTTTTGAATATTGTAGACGTACACCCCATTTTGGATCCTCTCCTTGCATGCTTAATTATTGCTTAATTGCCAAGTATTTGATTTGCTAGCCAGAAGACACTACACAATGGTACTAGGCATAAGTTGGGCATGCCATAGTCATATGGTATATGAGATAACATATTAATAATGTGACATGTTTTGTAGGTACAAAATTATGTGACATGAGAATGATGGACCACTTTGACTCTATGACATGACGTAGGGACCAAGCAAGATATTTGGCTACCAAAAGAGGGGACAAAAGCTATCAAGGATAGACCACTTTGACTCCATGCCATGACTTAAAGACTAAGCAAAGACAAAAGCTACCAAAGCTGGACCACTTTGACTCCATGCGATGACTTAGAGGGCAAGTAATCAAAAGGATCGGTCTGGGGGGTAGGGAATCAAATCTGTGTGAGAGGGAAAAATTACAAGATTGGATAGCTTTTTTCGGCAAAAATAAATAAATAAATATATACAAAAAACAGCTACAACAGATTGTGAGCCGTTACGACTCAGACTCTCTGTCTAGTTGATTAAGGCTTAAGCCTTAGTCCCGAAAAAGGGCAAAAAGAGAAAGTTTTGGGATACTTCCAAGGGCATTTTTGTCATTTGGGAGGATTGTATTATTAGGATACAACCCTAGGATACATCTCCACCATTGATCTCAAATTCACAACCAAGCACCCTTGGTGATGCCTATATATACCACTTTATTCCCATCATTCAACCCTAAGTTTCATGAATCTAGGTTGAATCCATTCATTCCAAACCCTAAGTTCTCTCATTTGCAAAAGAGTCTCATTCATCCAATGTAGCCTCTAAACCATTCACTCTAAATTTTCTCCCAAGGGTCAACCCTCTTCTCTTACCAAACACCAAACACAAATCCAAACAACAAACACAAACATAAACATAAACACAATCACAAACGCCTCTCTTTCTTAAGAAAAATCAAAACAAGGAGAGCACAACTTGAATACCAAAGATGTTATAATCTCTCCAAAAGACTAAGATCTTCATCCCTCTTCAATATCTTAGGAGCTAAGGAAGTAAGTATAACCCCTCTCTTATCTCTTCTTTGCAAGTATGCAGTAAAAATCCTCTTCCTTGTAAAAGCATGAACTAGATCTTGATTATGTAAACTTTTTTACATGTATTAGTGTTCCTTCTCCCTTTCTTTTGTATAATAGGTTGTAAGAGACTTCATTGATTAAGATGTTGTCTAGATCTATGCAATATGCTTGGTGAATCTTTGTAATCTCTCTTATGAAATGAAATTCATGCTTCTTTGAGGTTTTTCAGGAGTATGTTGGCTTGAAGTTGTAGATTTATGCTAGTATATATCCTTTTACATGTTTTAGGAGTATGATGTCTACCTTGAAATCTTCTGTCTCTCTTTCTCCATGTTCTTCTTTAGTGGATCTATATCTCTCACTTTTCTTCTCAAAATTTAAAATGGCCTTGAGATGAGGATAAACATGTGTTCTTGGGACTCTCTTTGATTCCTGAGAGTTCATATCCATTAGGACATTTCCACGATGAACACATAAAATGTCATGTCTAATCTTCTGATTAAAACACATTTTTTCCTTATCCTCCTTTGATCCCATATTTTTATCAGCTCATATTTCATGTTATGTGCTTAACACTTACTCCCTCTACTTTATGAAAAATCCCATAAATGGATAATGTCATTTTCTAGCTCACAAATAGCTATGAAGAGGGATTTGAGGGATGACATATAGTTAATGATCATTTTATCCTCTATCCATGCTCATTGGACTATTTTACCCTTCAGTAATGATTATTTTGCCCTTTCCATGAGTAGTATGCTATTCTTTGTGAGGATGAGACTTCTGACTTCTATTTGTTTATTACATGTCTTGACTTGGCCTAGGGTTATAGTTGTCCACCTATCACTTTGACTCACCTTGGAATTTCTTGAACCTTTGACTCCATTGATTAAGATGTAGTCTAGATCTATGAAATATGCTTGATGAATCTTTGTAATCTCTCTTATGAAATGAAATTCATGCTTCTTTGAGGTTTTTTAGGAGTATGTCAGCTTGAAGTTGTGGATTGATGCTAGTATGTAGCTTTTTACATGTTTTAGGAATATGATGTCTGCCTTGAAATCTCTCTCTCTCTCTCTCTCTCTCTCTCTCTCTCTCTCTTCATGTTCCTCTTTAGTGGATCTATATCTCTCACTTTTCTTCTCAAAACTTGGTTCTAAAATGACCTTGAGATGCGGGTAGACATATGTTCTTGGGACTCTCTATGATTCCTGAGAGTTCATATCCATTAGGACATTGCCACGATGAACACATAAAATGTCATGTCTAATCTTGTGATTAGAACATAATTTTTTCTTATTATCCTTTGATCCCATATTTTTATCAGCTCATATTTCATGTTATGTGCTTAACACTTATTCCCTCTACTTTATTAAAAATCTCATAAATGATAGTGTCATCTTCTAACTCACAATTAGCTATGAAGAGGCATTTGAGGGATGACATATAGTTAATGATCATTTTATCCTCTATCCATGCTCCTATTTTACCCTTCATTGTGTGTAATGACTATTTTGCCCTCGCCATGAGTAGTATGCTATTCTTTATGAAGATAAGACTTGTGACTTCTATTTGTTTACATGTCTTGACTTGACCTAGGGTTATATTTGTCCACCTATCACTTTGACTTACCTTGGAATTTCTTGAACCTTTGATCGACCTTGACCAAAATTAGGAGATTTGCATGCTAGAACACCATTAGAGACTGTTAGGGAAAATTGGGTGCCTAACGCTTTTCCAATCTATAACTTAGCCCCCAAACCTAGAACTCTCATTCACTAAGTATTATACTTCCGAAGCGTAAGATAAAAAATGGAGGTGATGACTCTCGATTTCATTCAATAGTCGAATAATCACTAAGAGAGATTCATAATCATAGTTTGTCATTACACGCCCGATGACTCATTAAATCGGACTAACAAGAAATTGCATATCCGATCGAGGGTGCGAGAATGGGTTCTCACAGTGGCGAATCTGTTGGGGATCAATTGTTTTAGATGGCTTAACTCTATTTTATGGTGCTTTTGCATGCTTAATATCTCATAATCATGATTGGTCTTTGGTTGGTTAACTTGCTTATTTTCTTGAGCTTTCTTTGCTTGTTTAGGCCACTTGGGCCAACTTTTATGTTTTTCAATGCTCAACTTGGGGCTTAAGGCCCATATGTGGTTGTCATATTGCTTGGTTTGTCCAAATCAAGTTAGTAATCCCAATTGGACCCATTTTGGGTGGTATGGCCCAATGCTAACTCCAAGGCGTCAATCAAAGAAAATGGTTTTATTCATTTACTTTTGTAATTATTTGCAAAATATACCGAGCGCCTAGGCGTTCGATATAAAATCTGGCAATTATTGAGTGATGTGGGGATTTGTTTTGACCATTAATAGAGAGCATATGAAAAATTTGTATGTAATAGGATTAGATATATTTCCCCCCCTTTTATATTCATTTGGCATGTATCGAGGCGTGAGCGTCATCCACTGTCCCCTTTACTTTGTGCACTTTAATTGCTTCCACCACCCCATACATGCTAAGCAATTTAAAATCAATATTTATGTGCTCAAGTATTGCTTAGTGAAACAAGAAAAAAATTATATAAGATTTTGGTCTTTTTTTTCTTTTACCTCTTTCAATGTCACCCCTTTTGTGAGTAGCATGCCATTTGTTGCGAAAACCTTTCTAAAAAATGTTTCCCAAAACTTTAATTTTTCAAAAGAAAATCTATATTTTTCTCTATCTCCTTGGAGACCGCACACACTCACAAGTACACTTGCGTCTTCCATCACCACACGATGGGTTCATAGGAAGCGACCGACGGATAACAAAGCCTATGCCCGACCAACGGATTTATCACTATTCTCCCGGTCACTAACAACCGATAAGGAGAGGTAGTATGCCCGTAGTCGGAGTTGAACGCGCACATAGATCTAGGAAACACCTTTAGACCGAATGATTTTGTTGCTTTAGAAGTTGCCAATCAATTCAAATGGGTCAAAAGTGAGGAAAAAACTGAGTCTCGGCTAAAAGAGTTAAATGGTCACTCACCACCTTCAAAATGAAAGAGAGAGTTTCTCATATCAAAAGAAAGTAACCATAGCCAAAGAGAGATTAAAAAGTGTCATGTTTCAAAAGAGTCAAAATGACCATATAACAACAAAGTCAAGAAAATGGTCATAAACCAGGAGAAGAGGATGGAACGTTTGGATTGAATGACCATTTTCGATGCATGACCTTAGAGTGTTAGAATGGTGGATCCCCGAAAGAGCACAAGACTCTCACATGAGACTTGTAAAATATTTAGGGAGTCGTTGTACATGGAATACAAGAGGTCTATGATTTTGAGAAGGAATTAAGTATTCCAAGTTTTCTTAAGTCAATCGACCAAAACGGACTTCACTCGTCCGACCTACCTAGGTTTTGGTTGTGTATGCACTATTTACTCTCTTATTTTAATGTGTCATAATGGGAAAACAATGCACTTTTATCCACACCCCAGCCTTGAGTTTAACCACTTTCTCCTAAATCGTGTAGTTGTACCTAAATCGGAGTGGTACCGTGATAAAGTCAACAGTTGATTGTTCAAGAGCCCAAGCTCATCGGTCCGTGATGAAGCTTCACTGCACGAGTTTCTGTCTACACCGACTCATTATTCAAGCGACAACATGTCCGAAGAAGAAGTTCAATTGGATGCAGCGAACCGCGAAAATAATTCGGATTTGGAAATAAATGTAATCCAAGAAGGTGAACTCATTGGGAGCCAAAGTAACCCCGATGTATCACCCGATTTTGGTATAAGTTCCCTTCTCAATTTGTATCCCAAATAAAGGAGGGACATCACGGTTGCTATTTTCAATAACCTCGGAAAGTAAAGACATAGAAGGAATCTGCCACTCACATCACAACTGTTCATCGCCCCTCGAGTCGCTTACACTAACTGAAGGAGAGCCTCAACTGTAACATACCCTACTACCGAGTTCACTCTACCGCAAGGGGCTACACCACAACAAAGGCAAGCTAGTGGGCCAATAATGCAAAAGCGGCCTGACCCCCAACCTCAAATGTTCATGAATGAGCAAGGATTACCGTACGATACTTTTCTTCAAGGTCAAGTGAATGGACAAGGTAATTGAATGAAAAATCAGGCTTGATTCCTGAAACCAACGTCATCCTCAATAACTAATGATGGATTTGGAAGCTATAGGGTAGAAACATAGGGGTATGTCTACGATAGCTTCAACGATGGTGTTGATGATGGCCACAACGGCGGTCCTAATGGCAACAGCGGACTTGAACTCAATGGTGCAAATGAGGATAACATGTATGGACGCAATCTCAATGACATCCGCAATCTTCATCAATTTCAAGCTCGGTTTCATCTTCTTCAACGTACTAATAAAGATGGTCAGTAGCATTGCTTCAAATCATGGAAACAATCCCGATCTAATGGAAGTTGAGAATGACGACTTTGGTCAAGAGAATGCTTTAGGTGGAGATCAAGTTAACCCGTCGAGGTTCGATATGAGAACTCTCCTCGATTTTCCCTTCAAGGAACGAAGAGACATCATGGCCGCTGTTTCCAATATCCTTGTGAAGGAAAATCCTAGAAAGGAACCGCCACACATCACAACTATTTATCCCCCCTCAAGTCTCATACACTAAACGAAGGAGAGTATCAACCATAACACACCCTACTACCATGTTCACTCCACTGCTAGGGGCTAGGCCACAACAAAGGCAAGCTAGTGGGCCAATGGTGCGAAAGGGGGCTAACCCTCGACCTCAAATGTTCATGAATGGGCAAGGCCTACAAAGTGACAATTTTTTCCAAGGTCAAATAAGTGGACGAGGAAATGGGATAAATAATTGCGCTCAAGTCATAAGATAAACGTTATCCACAGTAACTAATGGTGGATTTGGGAGCAATGAGATGAAGTATGGGATGGTGCCTACGATGGTTTCGATGAGCTCAATGATGTCTTCGAGGGAGAGCTGAATGGAAATAATAGAGTCGATCATAATGATGTGGATGAGGATAACATATATAGGAATAAAGTGTATCATGATGACATCAATAGTTGGGCTTACTTTTGCAATGGTCTAAGTAAAATTGATGGGAATTATGTTCTCAATTGCTTTAATGATGTTAATGTTCAACATGGGCCTAATGATGACAACGGGTCCTATGGTGGCCATAGGGAAAATAGAGCCAACAAAGAGGGTCATAGTAGGTACAAGACACACTATGGAGTAAATGGCTACAATCCAACCAATTGAATTCAAAAGGGGAGCATGGCATCGTCTCTCGTAATTAACGAAGGCCACAGAAGAAGACCCATGAATGGTGACTCCTCGAGACAAGCAAGAAATGTAATAAATGCCCAAAGTTGGAATGAAAATCATATCAATATGGAAAACCGACTTCCCCACAGACATCCATCAAAACCAACCCACACACTTCCCTCTTCATCATCAAGCTCACTGTCATAAACTAAAATGCTTCCTAAAGACATTCCCAAGAGTCAAGCTCGCTCCGCAAACCCCGTACAACACCTCTTCATCACCCAAAGGGGAGCTCTCCCACGAAATGTAGACTTTTACTTTTCCAAAGACATGAACCCTATACAATATCCTCCACCAAGCTTTGCCGAGCTCATCAAGCAAAGGAAGACTAATCTATCATGAAGTGAATATAAAAGATAACTCCTTTACGAAAGTTGGGGACCCACTTCACAAGGAACTTGGTCATGAAGGTGATAGAGATAGTAAGCATTCTATGAGAGCTCATATGAGAGAAGATTAATGGTTTCCGTGGGACAAATGAAATGATCTTATGGACACCCAAGGGCTAGGGACTTTTTCTTCCAAATCCCTCGAGCAACGGCGCTAAGGTGTGTGATGCTAATGCGACCAAGGGAACAAGATGTAGTCGAGGGGAATGTTTGATCTCTTGCCCGACGCGCAAGGGAATGACTTTAGATTCCTTAAGGAGCAAGGAGTGGCCAAACCCTTAAAAGGTTAGAAGCCGAAGACCAATCCTTTGCCCACAAATTGGAAGCATGGGAAATTTTGTGAATACCACAATTTCTCCGGCCACACCACAGACGAATGCTACATCTTAAAGAACCACCTATACAACCTCACAGAAAAAGGCGTGTTGAAGAGAGGAACTAATCCTGATGCCAACTCTCCCCACGTGGTAAATAACCCATGGTTTGTGGAACAAGTCAACATGCTTGAAGGGGACAATATGGAAGAAGGTGACAAAGCGTTCACCCTTATACTAAGGAAGCACCCCTTCTCCCAATTTTTATGACTCCCTTGGACACTATGGGTGTTCAATCTTACCAAATGAGACTCAATAGTGCTCGAAATGGATCATGTGGAGGCTATTCCTATGCCATTGTCCATCAACTTGGGGTTAATGGAATTCACTACAATGATCACTTGGGGCTAGGAAGAATGGTTAATAGGCCGAACAATGTGTCTTCACCTTTCGTTACAAATGAAGGTCTTCCACTAAATGCAAGCTTTGAGGTTCCAACTCAAGCCAACTATGGAGGTAACAATTTGAATGGGAATGTCCATGAAAATACGATGGGTTTTCAAGCTTACCCAACTTCTCACCTTCATATCCCCTTGACTCCGACCGAAAAAGGGGTCAAAGAGTGGCGAGAGATGCTCCTCAAGTTCGTGAACAAGGATGGTGTAAATATCTAAGCATTGAATTTCCAAGATCTGGCTGTTCTTCGCCAAAAAGTTTTGGTTACTCAAGATCAAGATGTTCGATGGCATCAGTTGTCGTACTATCCACTTAAATTCATACACCTTGGTTATGAAGACAAGGGGAGCCACTCATCGAACGATGGCTACCAACTTTCCTCTTACTTTGGAGGGGTCCGCTTAAGAGTTAACTATGACTTTAGAGCCTTCTATCTTAATACATTGGGAGAAGGTATCCAAATTATTCCAAAGAAGGTATATGGACAATATCAAGCATGAGAACGAGAGGAAAAAGCTCAAGAACTTTTTTATGAAGGAAGGGGAGTCATTCATCAAATATGCTAAAATGTGGAAAGACAAGGTATCCCAGATCCTAGAGAGGCCGACCAAGGACAAAGAGATGGACATGTTCCTTAATAATCTAAGGCCTTTCTACTTCCATAAGATGGTATGTGGTGGCTACTCTGACTTTGACTCTTTGATGGTGGCCAACCTTAGACTTGAAGAGTGCTTATGCCTTGGGACCATAAATGATGATAATTGGCTAATAGAGGTTATCACCGATACCAATCCAACGGAAGTGATGTTGCTATAAGAGATTTCACTCCCTCGTCCAACTTGGTGAAAAATACTCATTGGACCAAATTCTTCCTCCCGAAAGGCAAAACTCTCGTATGATTATGTCAATGCGGTTGGAAACAATGGAAGGCAATCATACAAAAAAAGGCGCCCAAAGAGGACATTCGGCATCTTACCAGATTCACAAGCGACCATATTCAGGTTGTTGAAGGAGAAACGGGTAACAATGGCCTTAGAGGGATGGACCCTCATATTGGGACCATGAGAAGTTTTGCGAGTATCATAACCATTTGGGCCATGCCACCGAAACATGCCAGAATTTAAAGAATCATTTGCAAGGCCTCATATAAGAGGGTAAATTGAAAATAGGAGTTTAATGCTCCCCATGATGGACAACACTAGCGGATAACCAAGCTCCTAGAATGCCCCCCCATATATGCAACTTCTAGTATAGCTTGTATCTTCAAGTCCTTTCCTAGTTCTGGAGTCTTCTTAAGCTCTTGGTCCTTCTTTAGTCGAGTCTCTAAGTCTCCTACCTCTAGTATCTTATCGATTCCTCAAGTTGTCTATCTTCCTATGTCTTGAGTCGTTCACCGACAAGATAGTCCTTTCCTATTGCCTCATGTTGGTGCCCACTATGTATTTTCTTTTATCTTAACTAATGAGAATATAATCTATTGCCTAGAATCCTTTGATTGCTAATCTTCTTAGTGATAAATTAAGTCAAGATTAAAATAGGATAAAATCATTTTAAATCAAGATTCATAAATGAACCCCAAAGATGATTAATTAAATTAAAGCAATCAAGCAATATGAGCTAGGCACCTCGACAAAGATTATGTCATACAAGTTGAGAGAGAGCTATCCATGACAAAGCTAAGGGCTAGATCTTAGAAACAAGAAGCAATGATCAATATGCAAGGAGATCGAGGAAGAATCCATCAAAGGAAGTCAAGACACAAGATCAAGAATGAAGATGGCTACCTTGGCTTCTTTCAAGATAGAGAAGGGCCTTGATGACCCAAATTTGTAAATTTCTACAAAAGAATGAGAAAGCTCGCGAGGTTAAGACCCAAAGTGGGAGACGTAGACAAAAGTTAGAGCAAATGCACAAAAAAAGATCCCGTTAGGTTGAAAACATGAAAGGGTGGTCTAGAAAAAACATAGGGCGTGCACAAAAAAGAAGGAAGAGAAAGAAAAGAAAAGTTCTCATCGGCTCTTGAACAATCATTTCATTACTCAATCAAGTCCGATTCCCTTGAAGCCGTGTACCAAGTTATGGTAGCCAAAATCAAGTGAAAGCGTCTTTCAAGAAATAAGTCAGTCGGTCTAATGAACAAACCAAAGAAGAGAAGTCGTCTCATCGTATGAAGCAACATGAAAAGACCCCCTCCTCTAGAATGTCATTGGGCAACTCCCCCATAACAAATTTTTGGGACATGGCACAAGCCGAAGTTAATTGCTTGCTATGGGCCCTAAAACACCAAAAATTTAATGATCAAATGGGTTCATTTCAACTGATGGATGGATACTTGGCAATAGCGTGAGCTCAAAGCTTAGAGTCTTCTTTCCAAGTCCGGAGCCTTCCTCATTCAAAGGATCTCACTAAATACACTCAAACACGTGGGCCTTCCCCTTGAGCGACATCAATTCCTAGAGTCTCATTTTCTTAGTCTCAAATCTTTCCCGTTCAAAGGTTGTCATAGAGTCACATTCAAGACTTGGGGCTTCCCCTTGA
>JAOWAN010067084.1:0-11710 GCA_028566635.1 Lobelia cardinalis
CTCTCTCTCTCTCTCTCTCTCTCTCTCTCTCTCTCACACACACACACACACACACACACACACACACACACACTTTTTGTTTACAACCAGAGTTTAAAGATAAATATTGGTCCTTTGGGTTTTACCTTCTCTACGATAGAAATATAAACCTTCCGGATCTTCTATGAAAATAGAATTATAAGTTTGCTGGGGTTGAGAAAGCATGAATGTCAAAGCTCCAAAAGCAACGTTGATTTCTTCCTTTGCTAGTGTATTTGCACATCTATTTTCTTTTTGAGAAGTATGAGAAAATTTGGTGTAAGTTAAGCTCCAGAGGAGTGATCTACAAAAATTAACAAGGTTAATTATAGAGGATTGCATTGCTCCAAATCTAAATTAAGAAAGTGAATGATGAGGCGAGTATCAAATTTGGTCTCAATATCGGTAAAGCCTCTGAACATTGACAGAGAAGATCAAGTTCAAGCTTCTGGAGCTGACTCAATCTATCCTTCCTTCTAATTCACATGATCTTATGCTAATCCTCTTATTTCTCTCTACCCTCCTAGACAATTTTTATTTGCTTTGATGTCTTTGATCCATGCTTGCTTAAACTCTTATTTTCTTCTTTTGCTTAGGACTAATATGTTGCATGCATCTTATCCTAGCTTTTGAGTAATCATCTTTCATATCTGCTGCATAGACTGATTAATGATTCTAGATGAAAGATAATTACTGATCATCTTTTGGAAGTATGCTTGTGTTAATTTCTCTCTTAAAGCTTTTATTTTCTCTTTCTTCCAATTTCAAAAATAAACAAAAATATTTTCCAAACCCAAGCTTTGATAAGACTTGCCTAAATTGTTTATTGGGTTTACGGGGAGGAACCTCTGTGGTTCACGGGTTGAAGGGATAAGCCTCATATACTTTTTTTTTTGTGAGAGTTAGCCCCCTTGGCGTTAACTCAGTTGGCCTCCATAAAAAAAATGGTCAGAATGAAATGAAAACTTTCCAATGTAAAAGTGAAATAAGTAAGAAGACAATTTTACCCTTTTTAAATGGTAAAGACGAATATGCCCCCAACTTAATACATCTTCTTTCCACTGATCTTCTTCATCCCCCGTTCTCCGGTCACATATCCGGTCACCAACCTCATCCCTTTTTCTGCCCAGATCGGAAAAGCTCAAACAACTCCGCCCTCTCCTTTTTCACCCCACCTCACCGTGAATAACCTTTTCCACCTCTCCGTCTCCACCCATTTGTACCTCCTCCTCTTTCCACCCCTTTTCACAATTCACCTCTCTTCGTCTTCACCCCTTTACCCTCCTCCCTCCGGCATCCCCTAACCCCCATTTTCCCGACCAACTCTAACACTTCGTTAATAGACACGCCCACTTCAACAACACCGTGAATAACCCTCAGAGAGAGAGAGAGAGAGAGAGAGAGAGAGAGAGAGAGAGAGAGAGAGAGAGAGAGAGAGAGAGAGAATAATTGCAGATCCACTGTACTCATTAAAAATCAAAAGCTAAATCTCACACCCCAGTGAGATAAAGTTGCAGTGCACAACCAATTAAGGCATAAGTTGACCCCAAAAATCAAAAGCTTGACATCATTGCTCCTTTATATCAGTTGATTTCCAAGCGCTCGTGGACCCCGAGGATATTGATCGGCACCAGAAATAACCCACCACCGCTACAACAATGGCTCGTTAAAATTCATTCGCAGCGCAGATGACGACTCCGGCCATGCACCGAATCGAAACAAAGGGTGAGGCATCAGATTTCTACTTCTTCTGCTCAAATCGAAACCCTAAATTTTTCCCCCAAACAAAACTCCTCATTCTCCCCAGATCAATTTACGGGGCTAGAGTTAGGGCAGACAAGAATGAAGAGGAAAGAATTCCCAAATAAAATGGGCAACAGCAACATCAAGCAAGAACCAAATCAAAAACCTTACCAATTCCTCAGATCTGGTCTTCAACGTCGGAGCATTAGAACTCGCAAGCAGACGGGAGGAAGAAGAAAATTATAAGGGATGGGGAGAGTTAATTAGGAATGTTTGACCAATTAGTTTTTTTTTAGGAAACCTTTTTATTAAGTACATTTTTTTAGGAATTCTTTTTTGACTAATTGACTAATTTATAAATTAGGATGTTTTTTTGATTCATTAGAAAGTGTTTTTAATTAATTAGGAAGTATTTTGATTAATTAGGAAGTTTTTTGATTAATTGAGAAGTATTCTTTATGAAGTTTTATAAATTAAAAAGTTGTTTAATTAATTACTTTAATTTTTTATTATTATTTACTTTTTAATTTTATTTTTAATAACATTTAAATATATTTTTGTAATATTTTACGCTTTTACATTTTTGTTTGTAATCATATTTTTTTTCACTTTGGTCCCTGTTTAAATAAGGGTAATTATGTCATTGTTTAATTCATCATTAGAAAAATGGATGGCAATCTAACTGAGTTAACGCCAGGGTATGTGATCAAGAGTTATGTATGGATATTTACGCTTTTCTATTCTTTTCTGTAGTTGGTGCATTGAGTAATTACAGACAGAGGAATGTGATCAGTATGTGTGGGTCTTTTGATGTGACGGCCGATGCTATGATAGCTTGAGAATTTGAAAAAAGGAAGATTAGAGAAGAGATCATGACGTACGTATGAGTATATAAGGCATCGTGAGCTTGAGGATGAAGTTATTAGGGAGCTGATGATAGAGAGAGAGCTTGCAGCGAGACGTGCTAAAGTGGGTTCCTTATTGAATTCACCATACCGATTGTTGCAGTCGGGCCCACTTGGTCTAATGTCAAATTCTTGAGAGACTCGGCATGCCCTGGGTTTTGATGGTAGACTAGCTTATCTACTGGAAGGTGGAATTAGCTCACGACTTTCTTTGGCAAATCGTTTCGGAGGTGGGAATGATGGGATGGTTCTCGTAGCAAATCGCAATGAGGAAACGGTCGATGGACTAGTGCCCTTTGGGAATCGCTTGGACAATGTGATTGATGGAAGACAATTGGTGTTCAATAATCTTCCAGAGGGTACAGTTGTAGATGGTTTACCTTTCGAGCGTCAACCTGGAGCTACGGGCGGGGTAGTTATAATTGCACCATAGTGACTGGTGGAGAACTTTTGTATGAGTATACAAGTTGTTAAAGAAGTGAGGGTTATTATTTACTGTCATGGACTCCTGGCCTTATGGGTAGTTATTGTATAGTTACTTGAAGGCATTGTTACCGTGTAAGTAATTACAACTCAATGTTTATTGGGGGGTGGAGGCACAAATCAAGAACTGGCTTCATTTGGTAGTCCCTCCCTTTACAAATTACAATAGTGATATGAGTAACATATTAGGATTATTGAGGATGCTATTTAGCTGGTACTCCTGAAATTGATGGCACAGATGGGGAGGGTTCTATCTATGAGGTTCTTGGTGAAATTCGTAGCAGCGTGAAGATTGAGATTGAGGTCTCTTTGAGAGAGAGTACTAGTTGGCGTCAAACTTCTAAAGTGAAGTAGGTCAAGGTAAGAATCGTAGTGCTCAGTTCTTCACCAAGGAGTTGCTTGGGGACATAAGAAGGGACCGTATTTTGGGAGATCCAGTTGTAGACTAGTGAGATAGTTAGAAACCCTTCTTAGATACTGATGAGCTATAGCAGGCTTTCTTAAGTCCCTGTTTCGAAAGGAGTGTTTGGAGACGATGATGACAGGGTTAATTTGGACGCATATTCCCTTATGGGAGTTCATGATTAGGGTTTTTAAGCAAATCGAGCAATGCTAACTCGAGTTTTCTCGTAAAAACCCTAAACTCAACTCGAGTCCAAACTCGTTTTTCCGTCCACTAAGAATTCGAGTTGATCACATCCAACTCGTTTGTTCGGACGAGCTTGTTTGCGATCAAACTCATTAAGCTCGACTCGAGCTCATTCGATAAAAACTCGAAATGTTTACTTAAATTTTTTCACATGGTATATACATATCTATTATATTATAGTAGAGATTAGCTAATATCTCCGCTAGTCGTAGGAGTTTAGCAATAAACCCACATTTCGTTTTCCAAAAGTATCCACACTTTTGCAACTTTGAAGGCAAATTTCGTCCATGGGTTTGACTCCCAAAATTTTGGGAAATGTTTGTTTCCTATTAATCATTCATACCTTCCAGATAACTAATGGTTCGTCTTCATCTCGCCATTGCAGATCTGTTCGACTGCAATTCTCTCTTATCTCTATTTCTCTCTCCGTCTCTCTCACTCGTACACAACCAATTCATTCAAGCTTCATATTTTTTTCTGTAGAAGAAAAAGAGAATGGATCATTTGAAATTAATTACTTTTTTCACTAAGACCTTGAGTTTGTAGACACCAACGTACTCGAAACTGTTTGATATCGACCAATTTAATCCATGAGGCCATGACCATCTCTGGCGTTTCCTACAAAAAATATATAAAAAAAAACTGTTGAGAAATTTCTCCATTAGTGGATGCAATTGATATTCCTGCATTAGTTTTTCGTAATGGCCGGGGCGCCATTTCCATGCTTCGGTTTTACTTCAGCTTCCCATTTTCAATTTTATGCAATGTGATCAGGATAATTTTGACCTGAAAATGTCTTTTTTCTCAATGGAGCAAAGGCTGTGATTTTAAAATTTCATTTCTTCTATTTTATACATTTATGTAGAAAAAAGATGTTGGAGCTGGCGTCAATGTAATCTGACTTGGGGATGGACGGCAAAAATGGTGGACATGGACGGTGGGGGGAGAGAGAGGGATAGGGGTGTAGCCTTGTAGGAAACTGGAGGTGTGCTGATCCGCTAGACATGTGCTTGTAGTAGAAGATAGGAATATCCAAATTACAAAGATGTCCAAAAACTGTAGTATGTTAAAATAGTAGAACAAGGGTATTTTGGGCAAGTGAATAATGGGGACGTTGCTAAACTCCTACAAACTAGTGAGGATATTAGGTAATCCAATTATAGTAATATGCATACAATAATCACTATAATATATATACACATAAATTATTATTATAAAATTTTAAAAAACTATGAAGAAAATGACAAATAGAGAGTAAAACTCGAGTTCTACTCAAAAATATTGAACACAAACTCGATTGAATTGTTTGCAAACAACTCAAAACTCGACTCGACTCGAGTTAGAACCAATCATAAATGTTTGAACACGATAAAAACTCGACTCGATAATTATTTTTCGAGTTTGAGCTCGGACTCGTAAAATTCGTTCGAACTTGACACGGTAACAGCCTTACTCTTGATAGGATCTGCTGTTTATGGAGGAGTGGGTATGAGCTGCGGTAGTTGAGATGGCAATGTATGAGGCACCATGTCCGTATGGGTTTTTGATGGAGCTTTTTGAATCAGTTTCTAAAAGCCCCAACTTTTATGTTTCTTGCTATAGGACACAATATAGAGACTGCCAAGAGAACATATAGACTCACACGGGATCAGCCATGTGTGCAGGCCAAAATGGCAAAAGTCAAATACTGTTTAAATAATGGTGGGTTACATTAGTATTTATAAGATGAAAGAAAATCCTTAGGCAGTGGGAAACCCATATTGAAAGAAAAGAATAACAGCTCAATTTATTCCTGAACAATGATACAACACAACCTAACATAATATTAACTCCACTCGACTGCCTTAATTTTCGCGTTTGCTGATCTGCATCATTCTCCCTAACATTTATCAAATACTGAACTCTAGTTTTGAAGTGGCGAAGAAATGAAAGTGCAAGAAGCCATTCATTGAAGCTTAAGCGTCCAAATCATGTCCTCACCTCGTAGAATAGATTAGGTATGAGAAACAACTTAGCACCCACTTTATACTCGAAGATGCTCTTGAAGCATAGGATCAAGGTATCCACTTTGTTCCTTGTCTTCAACGATGCACTCTAATGCATGTTGTATAGGTTCTTCAGCTATTTACCCATTTGTATTCATGGGCAATTGCTGAAGCGAAGTTGATATTAGTGCAACTTCGTGTTCCTTCTCTTCAACCATGCACTCTAGTGTATGTTCTATAGGTTCTTCAACTATTTGTTCGAGTGTATTCTATAAGCAAATTCTTGTGCTTGAGCAGTTTGTTCCTTTTCCGCAAGACCTTGAATATCAGCTTCTAATCCACCAAGGATTAATAACTGTTTAATGAAACAACATGACAGAGTTGTGATGTATCCACTCTTGCTAGCATCACAGCGTTATTAGCTTGCACAGCCAATAGTATCTCTGTCATGATTTAATCTACAAAAAAACATGGTTACATGTAGAAGGTAATCAAAGATGGAAGTAGAGACCACAAATTGATTTTAGTGGAGAAAAAAGGTTTATTTTATTTTCTTAACCTGCTCTATGATGAAATGAGTTTGGACTGGTGGTTCAGTTGGAGTTGTTTAGTAGGCGGACAAGATTGGTTTGAGAAGGCTGACAAAGGGTTTATGAGCTGCTGTACTTTGATGGGCAGATCGAAGACAGAAGTATTGCTGGAAATTGTAATAGCAGCAACTCATGAAAGGAGGCTGCTGATATTGTATTTCTGTGGATAAAGATATATAAGAACTGTTTGGATGCTGATTTGGAATCTGGTTGACGGTCAGATCTGGTTGTGGCTAAATAACTGGTGGCAGCAGATATAATATTCCTGGTTCTGAACTCCAGCAGTGGCTCAGTATGCCAAAAGAAAAATAGAAGAATATTGGCGATCAGGATGTCCATTTATTAGAGCAACTGTTCAATTGTTGATCTGACCACTTGTTATAGAACAGAGTACAGAAACTTGGCCCTTCTTTTCTTACTGCTTTTCCCCCAGGTTCAGCCATCCGCACACCTCTCATATCCTGTCCTAACAAACTGCAAGCCCTAATTCTTTCTTTCCATCATTAATCCTAACCACAGCCCTGCATTATACTCTTTTCCGCTCCGTTCAGCATCAACTATCTACGCAAAAAATAAAATAAAAATGATCCTATATCCCATCCCCACTGCATCGTGCGGTTCCTGCCACATTAATTTTCTTTCCAACAATAAACCTCCTTCGTAACCACCCACCTATATCACTTCTTCTCCTAAACTCAGAGGTGACCGTTGTAGCAGGTCCAGCACTGATGAATTATCTTGTGTCACTTTCAGCTTCCCTAGACATCGTCATTTATTTTCTTTGCAAAAACCTCTCCTATTATCTGTGGATATTATTTCCATAACAATTAATGGAGGTGGAAATAACACTTTGGTTGCGATGAGGTGTTGTCAGTTCAATAGTTGGTTGTTTTTTGTATTTGTAATACATAGGTATGCAAACATGGCTGTGATGACTTTTTTAACTTACAGTAGGATCCATGTTGAAAGTGGGATCTGATACTTTTATTCTGCCATCTTTCGTCAAGGCTTGGGACTGCAAAGCATTTCACTGGTGGAGTTAGAAAAGTAGCTTTGTACATGTTAGAAATCTAGATAATCAGGTCTTCTGTGCTAATAACTTTACAATTGAAGCTCGTGGGGAGAGATTGGGAAAAGGAAGACAGAAACTTTCAGTAGAAGATATTAGGTCTACTTATCTTGTCAACTTTTGTAGATTTCATTTGTTTGCATAGCTCGGGCAAAATTCAGAAGTAGATGAATATTTCGCCTTATCGCAAACCCTTTCTCCTTTGCAGTTGTTCACCAAAACCTTCTTATTCATTTTATACAAATCTTTAGATCCACCTTAGGATTCCAACTTGCTCTTTCTGAGAAACAGCAAAACAAGTACCAAGATCTAGATTCATGTTCCAGTATCATTAAAAGCCTGGGAAGTTATGGGAGCAAGGATTTTGCTCAAAGTGGATTGCCAACCCAACCCAAACGTCACATATCTGGTGGGATGAAAAGCCTCACCTTACTGTTTGACCTTTTAAAACACTACAAGCATATAAGCTAACAATGGTGTTCTTTTAGAGAGACTCAAAAGAAGGTTGATATTGGAACAATCAGGTGCAGTGGGGATAGAGGAGGGAATTAGATGTTTGGAACTGTGGACCCATAAAGTCAATTTAATGCTTAAGATTATTACCCAACTCAATCATTTGTTGATTTGTGAAGAAAGTAGTAGTTAGCAGTTAGTAGTACTTGGTAGCTGCATCCATAGAATATTTAGCAGAAGGTGAAAATGCAGCTCTAGTTAAGTTCATGAGTTATGTTTATTGCCTCACAGCTTGACAAAGTTTTGAACATCTATTACAACTATATATACCTATATATATATATATATATATATAGTTATATTTCCTGCTCATATATATGCCTCACTTCGCCCCAACAGATCCTCTTTGGAATCCTTCTAGCCATCATCGCCTCGAAAGAACTGCATCCATCCTCCGTCCGTGGGTCACTTAGGATATTGCATATTTTGTGACCCTAAAACAAAATACGTTGTTATGTGCAAAATTTTAAAGAATGGTACACTATGTGGCAGAACACGTAGGTTGAATATTTACAATTTTCGTTCTCTTTACGTGTACAGAAACACTGCCTTCCTGACTTATTGAATGAGTGCTAGTTCAGGGGCATATCATATGTTGCCCAACTTTGAGCTTGTTGGCAATGATCAGGCCTAAAGTTTGTATTTGATATTTCAGTTACCTATTACTATTCTGCCTCTGATTTAAAAAAAAAAAAACGATGAGCGGCTTGTGTTTATCAAAGTTCAGAAGAAATTGAAAAATTCTGAATTAAATACTCATTATTTTACTAATTTCCGACTGCAGGCCAATAGTACTGCATCAACTGCGACATCCAATGCTGGATCAAAGAGGAAATTCGAAACACAAATCATAGACAATGATGATGTGGCAACTTTAGCCAGTATTGGTAAAAAATCACCAAAAGGGTGGAGCTGTGAGCTTTGTCAAGTGAGTGCAACTAGTAAAAAGCAAATGAGGCTCCATCTGAAGGGAAAGAAGCACAAGACCAAGGAGAAGGCAGTGCACAGACCTGCTAAATCAGTGGAAAAGGGATCTAACAAGTCTGATGTACAGGTTGAGGAAACTGACAAGTCAAGTGAACTAGATATTACAGGCACGACCCGTCAAAACCTAAGCAACATTGTAGGTTGTAATCAGGGTTTGAACAATGAGGCCTCAAGTCATAAACAGCAACATACTGAGACAAATGCTGGGTCTGGATTAGCGAAGAAACATTAGAGGGAATCGAAGAATGAGGATAAAGATTTCAAATGCTGGTGCAAAGTGTGCGAGGTAGGAACTACCAGTGAAGTGTTAATGACAGCTCATCGGGCGGGAGAGCAGCACATGAGCTTATTAAAGGAAAGAGGTGGTGGTGTCATTGTCATAAAGACTATGCCAGATGATGTCGACTTTATATAGTACGCACCCACTTCCCTCTCCCCAGCATAGTTTCTTACAACTCCATGATTTCCGCAGCTACTGATTTTCGTGGATCATGAACGAACGAAACGTTAGGGCCTAACTGATAATTCCTGGAATCGAGGAGGTTTGTTTCGCGAGTTCACGAAAACATCAGGATCTAAAATGAGAAAAATCATTTATTTAAAGAAGATGATCGGTTCTTGAAGCATCAGCTCTGGAATATACTACTATCAAAAGTGTGCAAAATGACTTGCAAGTTGATTTAGAATCTAAATTGAAATTTATTAAAATAAATTTTAATATATTTTGAAAAAAATAATTATAATTACAAATAATACCTCAAAAAAATTAAATATAAATGAAAGTTTTAAACTTATAATTAAAAGTTAAGTAAACTGTTTAATAGTTAATTATAATTAAAAATTAATTATAATTAAAGGTTAGTAAAAAAATTTAAAATTCCATTTAAAATTCCATTTTTAATTAATTATCAATAATTAAAAATTAATTATAATTAATCACCCCCACCCCCTACTTCATCGCCTACACCCATTGCACCGCCACCCCATCCCCACCGCATCACCACCACCATGTCCGAATCTGTAAAACCGACAGCCCTCACACCCCATCGTTTCCCCCCTTCTTCCTCGTCCCAAAGCCGCACCCTTCTCCATTTCCACCCACCTCCTTCATTCTCAACGCCACCACCCCAATCGAAATAAACTCTCCTACCACCGCCATAACCTCCATTAAATCCACTGAATCTACGTACTCACCTCTACCCATTGTTCATAACCACCAAATCTCACCATTAAATTCACTTAATCTGGGTGCGAAAGGAGAGAGAGACGGGTGGTTTCTGGGTTACTATAGGAAAGAGAGAGGGAGAGAGAGAGGAGAGAAATTTTAGGGGATAAAAAGAAAATAAAATAGCAGATGTGAAGGAGAACGAAAAACACTGAACTAGCAGAGCTGTCGAATCCTATTGAATGTTAGAAATAGTGTAACACCCCATATTTCTACATCGATGAGAGGTGGAAATTTTGTGTGGTTTATTAGAAGCCTCCTACTACCCACCTAGCATCAAATCATCCATGGATTTTTGGGTCGCCTGTGATAGGTCGTTAACCCAAGATGCGGCGCTAAGTGTGGGCTAGTGGGCGGGCTGGTAGCGGACCGAGTTTTCGGGCTCGGGTCGTTACAAATGGTATCAGAGCGGACCCCCGGCCGGAAATCTTTCGAGCTCGCCCGGGGGGACGGTCTTGGTATTGGTTCGGCCTTGACGAGGACGTCAATGATTTGAGTGGGGGAGTGTAACACTCCATATTCCCACATCGGTAAGAGGTGGAAATTTTGTGTGGTTTATTAGAAGCCTCGTACTACCCACCTAGCATCAAATCATCCATGGACTTTTGAGTCGCCTGTGATGGGACGTTGACCCAAGATGCGGCGCTAGGTGTGGGCTAGTGGGCATGTTAAGTAGCGGATTAGGTCTTCGGGCTCGGGTCGTTACAAATAGACATTTCCATTAAGTCCCTAATCGAGGTCCTAAGGGAGAGCCAAGATAATTGGGCATCCTGTTTTTTTCTTTTGGAATCCCTCTCATTCCAAATCCAATACAGAACTGCAAACACCATGTTGATCCATGGCTTCTCAGCGACCCTCACCCCAGCACAGGCCGCCGAGCTTAGTCGCGTATGTCTCTGGCGTCCTATCCGTCCTTCCCGACGAAGTCCGTCAGATTCACACTACTCGATACCGGGATTGAGTAGAGAGAGAGAGGATAGGAGAGATAGATCGATAGGGGAGGGAGAGAGAGAGAGAGGGAGAGAGCGGGGTGGGTGTGTGCGAGTGTGTGCGAGAGTGTGTGCGAGAGAGAGAGAGAGAGAGAGAGAGAGAGAGAGAGAGAGAGAGAGAGAGAGAGAGGGGCGAGGGGCGAAGAGACGAGAAGGGGAAGTGGGAGGGAAGTTGGGTTATGTTTGTTTTTTATTATTTTTATTTTTTCTGTTTATTTTATAAAAGTTTCAATTTAGACCTTTAATTTTTTGTGAGGGCGAAATGACAGCCAGGTCCTTATAAAATTAACATGTTTTGCACGTGAATTAAATTTCGTTAAGTTTTTAATGAATTTATCAAAAAAATGCCATCTCGAAATAAAAATATAACATTAGGACCCATTTTGAAATTTTTTTAACCTGGAGACCTGTTTTGAAACTTCACGAAAATATTGAGGACCCTAAAATGAATGCAGTAATATTAATTTTGTATGTATATGATCGAGCCCGGATTGGTTCAATCCACGTGTCAGCAGGATAGTGGCCCAAGTGTGATCCTCCGTGTCACCTGCGTG
>JAOWAN010067115.1:0-11704 GCA_028566635.1 Lobelia cardinalis
ACCTCTTTAGACCAAGAACATTGTTATTTTGGGGGGAAGTTTTTCTATGATGATTGTAAATTGCATTGAAAAGCCTGTATACTTCTTGGCACTACAGTCTTTCTATCAATATGTTCCACGAAAATAAGGCTCATCAGTAAAGCTAATGTGGAATACTTGATTTGTCAAATTGTGCTCTCTCAAAAGAACCGGTCTAAATTATACGCTACAAAATTTGAGGCACATGAACATGTCGTAGCCTCTGAGGATCATTAACTTTATGTGGAGGTTTCTTAGGCACATCCTCCTAATTGATGATTAATTGATGAGCATTAATCTTCCACGGGCAACACCTGTACTTCAAAGCTAGTTTGACACAATGTCTTAAAACCAATTCTCAAAAATCGCTGATAACATTTTTCGTGGTGGTTATCTTCCCCTTACCCCTGAAACATTTTGTTTAGTAAACCATGGTACTCAAATTTTGTTACAGAGCTTGATCGTTAGCTTATCAAGCAAAGCTTGAACAAGTCTTTAATCTCGGTAGATTTGAAAAATCAAGCTTGAACAGTTAGGTGTGTGGCTGGTTTGCCTTGTTACTGACCTACCTCAAACGTACAAGTTGTAACTACTAACTTAGATGGATCGACACCCCCAACTAATGGTACATTAATTGTTAGGTTTTGGCTTTGAACTTTTGATGTTTGTGATTGTAGCTGACTATTATGTTCCTGTTTCTTCTGTTTCAGTCATTGTCCGTTAAGTTCTATATGCTATGCTTATTTGATATGTATGAGAGCCACTATTGTTGGGCTGTTTTGCAAGATTTTCCTCTTGTATCTTCATCTGTACCTTTTGTTCGTGGACGGCGTAGATTTTCTAACTTGAGGTCAGGGTGCTAGGTTTGAAATAGAACTACTTAAACAAGAAAATGTACAAAGATTTGAGGAATTCATTTTGTCAGTTGAACCCATCTTGCGATTGCTGAACGATAAAACTTTCTTCTTTGCACACCCTTGGTTTATTTATTTTATTTTATTTTATTTAGTCTACTTCTGAAGAAGAATTATTTGAAACAGTGTACATAACATAAACTGACTTGATAAATTTCTATTTCCTTTGCAGGGACAATGTCTTTGGACGACAGAAAGTTTTGTATCCTTATTCGGTTATTCCAATTCCGTTTACTTTTTCTTCATCCCCTTGTTTTTCTGTCCATTTTCTTGTCATTCACTCAATTTTTAGCTTTGATCTCGGAAGAAATATTGAGAATTTGGAGAAGAATAGTGTAATCGGTCTTGATCGTTGGTAAATCTTGGTTCTGAAGTGTACGCACAAGCTCTGATGTGAATGTCCTTAGCTTCTTATCTTTCCCGGTTATATCACATTTTAGTCATTGTAAAGTTATTTGTTCAGTATATGTGCACGCAGATGCAGTTATCTTTTACTGAACGTACATGTCATGTTATGAAGTGTTGCTCTTCCTACGCTTTAATCTTCTGGTTTACCAACTATATTTCTCAGAAATTAACAAACATACACTTCCATGTAAAAAACATTCATTCTTCATGTGCATTCTGTGTTGGTGCATTAGAACCATATAAACCAAGACCCTCCTAGTAACGGAATCAATAATCTGGTGCAAAAATGACCATTTATGGAATGAAAAGTGCTCTAAAAAGTACGCAGTTGTTATTTTTGAGTTCAAAATATGCATGCAGAATCTGTTCATTCCAAACGACAGTTAATTCCCCGAAATTTTGGAACCCGAAAAATGAAAATAACCTCTACAATCAATCCTCCATTTTTACATCTCATCTTTCTCTTTGTCTCGAACCTATAATTGGAGTGGAGACCATACATGGAGAGATGGACATGGAATGAAGAATGATTTATAAACCAGTAGAGAAGAGAAAGTCCAATATTTAATCAACACTTTTTTTACTAACATGTGCATTGTGAAATCAAACACAAATGGCAA
Organism: Lobelia cardinalis; assembly: GCA_028566635.1. Taxonomy (NCBI): domain Eukaryota; kingdom Viridiplantae; phylum Streptophyta; class Magnoliopsida; order Asterales; family Campanulaceae; genus Lobelia; species Lobelia cardinalis. The sequence continues at coordinate 1,961 of JAOWAN010067115.1, forward strand.
TTCTCAAATCCTAATACATAACGTATGTTAAGGAACTAAAACCCTCATGACTGGTTTTCACCAAAAATTCAGGGTGCGTTTGGACGTAAATTTTTTTATTATATTTTGTTTTTGTTTGTGTTTATTTTGTGTTAGTTTTGGTTTTATAAGAGTTTTACAATTTTGCCCTTTAAATTTGAAAAAATTACATAATAGTGATGGAGAGAGAAAGAGAGAGAGGATGATAGTTGTGATTTGATGTGATGTTTGATAGGATATAAAGGTGATATAGAGGTACCTAAAAATAATAGGTAAAGAGAGAAAACTTGGATTTTTATTTTGTTTTTCAAACAATATTTAAAAAATTGGACGGGTGAACACGCCCCAAGTGCTTTGAGATTACTTTGGCTTACATTCTCAAAAACAAAAAGCACGGTCAAACTTTTTGTTTACTAATACCTCCTCCCGCCAAACACGAAGGGAAAATAGGTCATATATGAATAAAAACATGTTTTTTCGGGTTGTTGGGTCTGTTAGTAGGAGGGAGGTTCTGTCGGGTTTGGGAATGGAGGGCTACAATTCGAAAACCCATGTAAGATTGGGGGTTTTGCTGTAATTTACTCTAAAATAAACGATTTCCTAGCCAACGGAATTCAAATCTCATTTAAATACAGTTTACTACTCCTTTTCTATTTTTGCGTCTTTACCAACGTCACGAAAACTGAAGCTATCTCCTACCGAAAAGAGTGTCTAGAATCAATTCGCCTTTTGTTTTTCTGCTCACCCTGCCTCACCTCTCTGTAGAAATTTCCACATAAACCCTAGTGGTGGAGGAGGAGGAGGTGCGAGTTAAGACGACGATAAGAAGCCGATGGATCAGACTGCTTATGTCAGACCAACATCAATGGCAATTTGCCGCCATTAATGATTCATTTTTGAGTTCTTAATTCAGTCAACAAAACCCAGCCGAGAGTCTCTTTCATTTTCCCCCACACGCCATTTATCTTTCTCTTTCTTCCTAACCCTTTCATCTTCCTCTTCTCCATGAAGCCACAGCGAAGCACTCCCTGCCGGCCTTCAATCACGACGCCTGAACCTACCAAAACACAGAAGACTGATTACCTTGTTCTAAAGTTTAAGGGTCAGGTATTTTTTTGAAGTGCTCTCTTCCCGCTCCGTTACTAATTCTTTAACCTCTTAATTTGCAATTTATGATTTCTTTTTAAAATACTCCCTGTTTGTTCATGTAGATTATGGATGCCGTAATTTTGTTTTGTTTTGTTTTTTTTTCATGTGAACGAACAATACCTAAAATTCACCTTAAGGTGTGTAGCTCATTAGTTTATCTTTGTTTCTCTTTTAATTGGATGTAAATGTGCAGAGTTCTGTGCTGAGAAACTTGGGAAGGAGTTACTGAGGATGCTTGTGTTTTAGGATTATGTATATTTTTGCTTTCCTATGTGAATAATCTACAGTTTTCTTTCTTTCGTCGGGTACAATCGCATGTTAAGCACTCATAAGTATCTAAGTTAGGCTAGTGTTTAGAATTAAGTATACTTGTGTGTGTTTGTGTGTGTTAGCATATCCCTTTTTATAAAAGATGAATTGAACAAGGGTCTATTTATGTAAATATTTGGCATTTGACATAAAAACTAATATCGGAAACATTGCCCGGAAATACTGCATTGTTGTTCACCCTCAATGCGAAAAGTAATCTGATTCTGATCCGTCAAGTCGATATCAAAACCAATATAATAAGGTAATGTTGCGAACCAATTATGATAATTTGGATATTGTCTATCCTTTGCTACTTTTTAAACCACAGATTTGGTCTTTCTCACAAGAAAGAAGAATATTTACCACCCATCCAAAGGAAGCAATAGGTGCTACTCTAGAAATGTCATGAAATAGACATTGGTTTTGTGGCAAATGCTGCCCACGTTAATCGATGTTGTGTTGTTTTACTTTAGATACTCATTTCGAAATGGACAATAAATTGCTATTCTTGTACTCTTTTCATGAATTATTGTGGTTCAAAATTTGAAATGTTTTACACAGGAAGCACGAATCAATAGAATGGATATTTGTGCATTTTTCCAACATACTATTGGAAACCTTTTTTCTAATATAAATTGTAGTTCAAAATTTTATAAAAAATTACATTGGAACCATGCACCAATATATTGGAAAGACAAACACTAACATAAATTCCGTGTTTCCAATGTAATTTTTTTTTTCAATTTTGAACTAAAATTGACGTCAGAAAAAGTTTGTGTATGCCATGAAAAAATGGTTGTAATTGATAATTCTAAGTACATGATTAAAAGTGATGACCTCTTTGAAATAAATTCGATTGAAAGACGTCTTGCAGTGTTATCAATTTTAAAATCTGCTATACAGATGAGGATGATAATTATTTCCGTGAGAATTGGTTGATTTTTTAGCCTCTTTGCATAATTATGAGTAACTAGATGAAAGACACTGTAAAGCTAGCACAGAATATAATGAACCTTCATCTGGAGCACATAGTAGGTTTTATCTGAGTCCGGATCCCCACCACTATGTGAGTGGTGGCACACATAGTGGCACACCAAGTGCCATAGAAGATCTCAACTCGTTTTATCTTAAAATATGGCAGTGGTAACAAGTGCCCTGGTTGGGGTGGCATATGCTAATAGTAAATTCTATAGTAATTCATGTCAAGAACATGCAGAAAACTGTTGGTAATTTCAGTACATTTGTTATCATTCGCATTGAAATTCAAATTCCTGAATTTGAACTCTTGGCAAGTTCTTGTAAGGCAATCACAAGAACCTTGTTTTTTTTGGTAAAAGCTAGTTTTGGAAGTCTTTATTTGTCTGAAATGTTATTTTATTGTAAATTTAAAGTGACAGATGGATTCCGGGGCTAAATCATTCTATAAGATGGGAAAATTTGTTAGAATGGCTTCGACCTCCACATCGCTATCTTATGTGGTGGCCCAACATCAATGGGAACTGCAAGAGTGTGATGTGAATTACAATGTGGTCTCATCCATTCCTTCTAACATTTTCATTCTTTCTCATTGGCGTTGGAACACCATGTACGCATTCACATGATTGTAAGCCATATTAGACATGTTTTCTTTTTGTTGGTTTTCCTCCGGAATGGTGGGTTGTTATTATGTTTTTTAGGGTGATGATTGTAATACACGACTGCCTGATTCTTTACGGTTGACGAATTCACCCTTATATGTATGATTACAAGTTTTTCCCTCAGCAATATTTTGCACACGACATTTTTAGTCTCACAAAATTTTCTTTTGATCTAGTTGCTGACAGCTATATTAGATGGCTTGATAATTATTCGTGCTCCTTACATTTGGCTAAGTTTCAGTGAATTTTGCCTCATCGAAACAGCTCGGGATGGAAGATGGTGATGTGATCGATGCAATGCTGCCTCAGGATGGAGGTGGGGTTTTAGTATTTTTTTAACATCATATCCGGCAAGTCTGTTGTTAAGAAAGTTACCATCAGTAGTTCAACTATCAGAATCTTTTGAGGAAATTAAGCTAATGAACCTGAATTGGGCATCACATTTGAGGGAGGAGTTGGGGATTAGTGTTTATGTATTGGGCAGTGTGTGTTGGGAAGAGAGAGATGTATGATGGGGATTTTTGTGTGGATGTGGTTGAGATTGAGAAAAAGTAAGTGTGTGTTGGGGAGAGTGAGAGATATTAAAATGTTATATTTTATGAAACCTTTTAAATATAGGCCTACCTTTTCGTTTCTTCTTTAATTTTAAATATCTTTTTAATTTAAATAGTGTGAAAATAAATATTTCTTCTTTAATTTTAAATATCTTTTTAATTTAAATAATATAAAAAAATATAAAAATTAAATATTTTGCCGTGCTCTCGGGGCATGGGCTTTCACTGGTATAAATACAAGGTATCATATGCTAAGTACCACTGATGTACAAGTTATCCTATGCTAAGTACAACACTGATGTATAAGGAAAATATACTGTACACATCTATTCTATATTTTATGGGTACCATACTATTTTATATATTTAGGGGTATTTTAATTTTTTAAATTAATATATTTTATTTATTTATGCATATAAGTATAGTTATTACAGCATAAGGTCTGAAAGATTGAATTAATATCTTTTGAAAATTTTCATATATACCAAAGGCTGAGTAAAAAGACAGGACAATGATATGAGTAGATGCCCTCTTGATAGAATATCATAGCGACTAGGTACTCTGGGAAGCTCTATAAGGCACATGGTATCGATGTGTGTAAGGCTTGAAAGGAGCATATTCACCCTAGGACAAAAAACAAAAGTCAATACGACATTCTCTTTCTATCTTGGTTTTTTCAAATCATTTTTAAAATTTATCTTACAATTTCAAGGGCAAAATCGATTTCATGACTTTCAGCAGTCCAACTAACTGAAATTTATATTAGAATTTCAGGGGCAAAGTCAATTTACATATAGGGGTACTTTATTCTTTTTTCATTCCTTTGTTAGCTTAAAATTACGGTCAACTAACTGAAATTATACAAGTATACTTTCTCTTACGAAAAATTTCATGAGAGAGTCATGCCTGAAACGTGAATTACACAAGTTTTTTTTTTTCTATTTAATCCGACTTTTTAATATGTCCCGAGTTTTTGAAAATTTTATTTGACCTCATTCATCCTTTTTTAATTATCAAATAAATAATAGGCAATAAAAATCATATTACTAAAGGCATTAAAAATTAAAAATCATAAATTAAAGGCATTAAAAATTAAAAAATAATTTGATAATTCACTCATTTTTTATTTATGCATTGATTATCAAATAAATAAAAGACATTAATTATAAAATAAAAAAATTAATTAAAATATTCAATTATATTATTACTTAATTAAAATACATAATTAAGGCATACTTTAATTAAAATCATAACGGGCCCTGATATTACAATTTTATTACAATTTTAGTCTTCATGTTCAAAAGTTCGCAGTTTAGGCCCTGATATTATAACTTTATTGCATAACAGACCTTTCTGAACGGAATTCGTCAAAAATTAACGGAAAGGGCCTAAAATGCAATAAAATTGCAACATCAGGGTTCAAATCACCAATTTTGGAATTTGAGGGCTCAAATTGCCAAAGTGGTCAAACATTAGGGTCTAAAAAATAATTAACCCTATTTTTTTAAATTTGAAACTTTTTTACTATAATTTCTTTTTATTGTAGAACTTTATTTTTATAATTTTTTTTGAAATTAGATAAAAATTTGAAATATAAGAGAATGCCTAATTTAAAATATGATTGTTAATTTATAGATAATCATACAAAAAAATAATATTTTAAATTTAAAACATAGTAAACATATACCAAATATCGTCTCAATAATAAATTAGATTAAAATTAAAAATAAAAGTAAATTATATAGTTATATAGAAATAATTAATTAAATATTGATAATAAATTTAGTATAAATAATAAATCTATTATAATTTATATTTACCTTATAATTATTATATTTTAAATGAGAATATGCTCGTATCGATATTTATTACTTATAAACATCAAATAATCTTTATTAGAAGGTTAAAATGGACAAAAGACACTATTAAGATATTTCATTCAGTTCAGTTACCAAAGAGTTTCACTAATTCAACTTTCAGATTTCAGATTCTGCCTCTTAATTCTTCAGACACATTCAGACTTATTTTTAGACTTCAGCATTAAGCACTTAAAATAAACAAATATCACCTAAGTACTTCAAACCAACTTAATTAAAATCAATATGTGAGCAACGATAACCAATAAATCCCCGGATTAATTATAGACAGAAGGTTGAATGCTATTTCTGCTATGATCTACTAATTCACACTTTAAACCCAATCCTCAAAACTCAAAATCCATTAAAATCATCACTGAATTGAAAGAAGTTGCCATCGAATTCATGAATTTTTCTTCATGATCTAAGCTGAACATGGAGGGACAAAGAATATCCAGATATGAGAAAATTTATCCTGCAGATTGACATTAAATATTGAAGAGTAACATGTGGGGACCAATGAACCTACTATACATGGGTACGGGAAATATATATAAGTGTGCACATTCTTGTTTAATATATTGAAATGATTATTAAGCAATTTCACAACAATAGGATGAACTTTTTTTTTCATGATAATGACAAAGTTTATAATTAGTTGGGAGTTAAAAGGAGCAAAATGATTCATATCTTTTTATGTTCTTTTATTCATGATAATGACCAGTACACACTCTCTCTCTCTCTCTCTCTCTCTCTCTCTCTCTCTCTCTCTCCCCAACAGAAGTTCTTGTTAGAAGTGAAGTCCCCAGGGCATATATCACAGTGGCAAAGGGAAGGGCGGATAGGGCTCAGCGCGGTAGTGTGCAGGATTCGATTCCCCGCAAGGTGGAATTGACTCTGTTACAAGCGAGAGTGACCTAAGGGTTAAGAGCCCTGGGCCTATTCGTTAGCTCTCCACCCTGGCTCCTGTGATGCACATCCTGCGATTTACCTCCTCCACGTTGGCTCAGGGCAGGGTCGGTGGGAAACTGCCGGGGTTGCAGTCTCAACCTTTTTTTTTTGTTTTTTGTTAGAAGTGAACTTTGTACGAAGATGGTGACCCAATGCTAGACATCAGTGTCTTTGAAATTTGCCTTCAAACATTTCAACACTTCAACAAACTTTTGTAATTGCCTAGGCAATGGTCCTACATCTTTCTATCACTTACCAGTAAGTAATTCAAATGACCAAGCAATAACTCGGAGAGTTAATATCCTTTAAACTATTTACAGTACAGAATTAAATCATCTTGGCCAATATACAACCTTAGCTGTAGATGAAAAGTACAGCTCTCTTATGGGTATGGGTATTTATGTTATTAACTCCGGGGGCCTCTGTGAGTTTGAAATTAATGCATACTGTATAATCTATATGTTCATATTTTATGTCATTCTAATTAATGCATAGACTTCATTTTCTTAAACAATGTAGAATTGATTACAAACCTCTTTAGACCGAGAACATTTTTTTTTTTTGGAAGTTTTTCTACGATGATTGCAAATTGCATTGAAAAGCCTGTATACTTCTTGGCACTACAGTCTATCTATCAATATGTTCCAGGAAAACAAGGCTCATCAGTAAAGCTAATATGGAATACTTGATTTGTCAAATTGTGCTCTCGCCAGTGAAATTCAGTCTAACATTATACACTACAGAATTTGAGGCACATGAACATGTCGTAGCCTCTGAGGTTCATTAACTATATGTGGAGGTTTCTTAGGCACATCCTCCTAATTGATGATTAATTGATGAGTATTAATCTTCCACGGGCAACACCTGTACTTCAAAGCTAGTTTGACACAATGTCTCAAAACCAATTGTCGATAATTGCTGATAACATTCTTCGTAGTGGTTATCTTCCCCTTACCCGGCCCTGAAACATTTTTTTAATAAACCATGGTACTCAAATTTTGTTACAGAGCTTGATCGTTAGCTTATCAAGCAAAGCTTGAACAAGTCTTTAATCTCGGTAGGTTTGCAAAATCAAGCTTGAACAGTTAGGTGTGTGGTTTGGTTTGCATTGTTACTGACCTACCTCAAATGTACAAGTTATAACTATCAAACATTGAAGGATCGACGCCCACAACTAATAGTACATTGTTAGGTTTTGCTTTGAACTTTCGATGTTTATGATTGTAGGTGACTATATTCCAATTCATCTGATTCTGTCATTGTCCGTCAAATTTTATATGCTATGCTTATTTGATGTGTATGAGAGCCACTATTGTTGGGCTGTTTTGCAAGATTTTCCTCTTGTATCTTCATCTGTACCTTTTGTTCTTGGACGGCTTAGTTTTTCTAACTTAAGTTCAGGGTGCTAGGTTTGAAATGGAACTATTAAACAAGAAAATGTACAAAGATTTGAGGAATTCATTGATTGTCGCTTGAAGCCTGATCTTGATCAGGCAATTGCTGAACGACAAAATGTTCTTCATTGCACACCCTTGGTTTACTTGAACAAGAATTATTTGAAACAATGTACATAACATAAACTGACTTGATGAATTTATATTTCCTTTACAGGGACAATGTATTTGAACGATAGAAAGTTTTGTATCCTTAATCCAATTCCGTTTATATTTCATCACCTTCTATTTTATAACTGTCGGTGATACGCAATACTCACTCGTCTCGATCTCTGTAATTGTTTTTATGTCCATTTTCTTGTCATCCACTCAATGTTTAGCTTTGATCTCTGAAGAAATAAAGAGAATTTGGAGATGAATAGTGTTACTGGTCTTAGATAATTGGTAAATCTTGGTTCTGAAGTGCATGCCCTTAGCTTCTTATCCTTCCCGGTTTTGTCACATTTAGTTATTTTAAAGTTATGTGTTTAATATATGTGCACGCGGGCTCAGTTATCTTTTACTGAACGTACATGTTCTGAAGTGTTGCTCTTCCTATTTAATGGTCATTTGAATCTTCTGGTTTACCAACTACGTTTCTCAGTAATTAAATCACATACACTTCCATGTAAAACATTTCATACTTCATATGCCTTATGAATCAAGAATCTAAAATTTGAAATTGATTAACGATGGTTTCTCACTGGGTGACATTCTCAAAAATGCCTTGCACTTGCGCATGAAAATACGCACAAAATTTTTAAGCTATGTGGTGAAAAGGAAAATCGTTCATGAAGTTGTATCTATATGTTGTTTTTCATTCCAAACTTTTGTCATACTTGGCGAAGTTGGACTTGATTTGTTGCAATTGTGCTAATCAGTTAACTGTAGAGGGTTTGTAGTGCCTAATTTTATTAGGGGGGTTTATATGAAAATCAATGAAACAACATGGGTTCATTCTACTACACAAAACAGAAAGGCTATCTACCTATCCAAAATATTTACAATATATTTTCTTTCACCTCCGAGTTAAAATAAATAGTAAATTAACACAAACCCTATCTATTACATGTGTTTTTCAGTTGTATCCCTCTTTTTTCAAACTTGACAGAGAACTCCCTCCTAGATACTTCGAAATCTAATGTTGGTTTGGTTCATTAGAATTTAGAACCATATAAACCAATACCCCTCCTAGTAAGGGAATTAATAATCTGGTGCATAAGTAACATTTTTTTGGAATAAAAAGTGCTCTAAAAGTAGGTAGTTGATATTTTTGAGTTCAACATATGCTTGCATAATTTGTTCATTCCAAACGGCAGAAATCCCCCCTTAATTTTGGAACCCAAAAAACAAAGATAACCCCCACAATCAATCCTCCATTTCTACACACCCCTCACTTTCCTTTGTCTCGAATCTATAATTAGAGTGGAGACCATACATGGAGAGATTGACATGGAATGAAGAATGATTCATAAACCAATAGAGAAGAGAAAGCCCAATATTTAATTAACAAAAGTTTTACTAGCGCATGCCTTGCGTCAAGACACAAATGTCAATTCTCAAATCCTAATACATCACGGATGTTGAGGAACTAAAACCCTCATGCCTTGTTCATAACAACAAACCATTTACAAAGACACCGTTGTTCCAAAGAAACAGAGAGATCATTTGCAGAATGAGAGTTCAGGAACTCAGAAGACATTTGCATAGAAACAAACAAAAAAAAGGCCTTAGGGAATACTAAGATGCCGTTTGGTTCTTTGGAAATTTTATAAAGGAATGGAATGGTCAAAAGGAATGGAATGGAATTCATTCCCTAAGGAATTGGAATGGAATT
>JAOWAN010067126.1:0-11702 GCA_028566635.1 Lobelia cardinalis
TATATATATTGTAAGCAAGTAAATAACAAGTATTGAATGAACAACTTCACATTTATAAAGGATAATCACATAATACCAATGAAAGAGATGAGAACTTTTACAAGATGAAATGAAAGGAAAGCAAGCTTACCTACTTCCAAGGGATTTAGGCAAGGTGGATTACTCCTTAGTTTAGGGAAATGGAATCAAAGGAGAAAGAAAGAAATAAAGAAGTTCAAGTTAATGAACTTTCTTTAATGCTTTCTAACTCTTATCTTCCTCGAAGGTTTTGAGTTTAAATGGTTTGAAGATGGCTTGTGTTCTTGATGATGTTTAAGAGAGAGAGAAGGTAGAAGTACTTCTCCTTTTGAGGATTAAGAGAGAGAATGTGAGTAGAGAAGGTTAAAACTTACCAATTTCTCTAAGTTTGTGAGGAGTATTTGTGTTCAAACCTTGAGCCTTTCCTTTTCCAAGAAAAAATGTGGATCAAGATTAAGCTCCTCCCTTGAAAGGAAGAAAGAGGGATGTATTTATATGTGGGAGGAGGAGTATCCAGGCCTGAAAAATGTCCAAAATACCCTTGGAAGTAATCATGAGCTAAAATACCAAAAAAGGGCCAAATCCAGTCTATAGAATAAATGGGTCGGACCGGCCCAGTTTGTTCTGACTGGATTCCTTGCATTTTCTTGGTTAAATGATGGTGTTCCCCCTCTTGAAACTTAATGAGTGCTTCCTTGACTTGGAGAGGGCTTTAGCATGATGACCTTTGCTTATTTTCTCCCTTGGCATGATGTTGTCTCCTTGGATTTAATTTGAGAGTAAACCTTCATTCATCTCTCTTCTTTTATTTATCCTACAAAACAATTTGTTATATTACATTAGTAATGTATAAATGCAATATTTCAAGTATGTATATTTATTAAATGTAAGTAACATAAATATTAATGTTACTTAGATTATTATTTAATTAAAACTCTCTAGTAAAACATTTTATTTACTAGGGTCAAAAATGAGGTGTCTACAAAAATCAGTTTGTTAGCGTAAGTGCTTGTGAGAAATATGTTTAGTAATTTATTGTTAAGGTAATTTGATTTAATACTAACTCTTGTACCGTTTGTATTGTTAATTGTTAGCTGAGTTGATCTTTTGAAGTAGTTCGAAGTGAAGGTAAGGGTCTTGTTAACCTAGTAGCCTTTCGTTCTTTGAAATTCGAAATATTTGTTTAGGTTTGATTTGAATATTCGTAAGCGTTTATTGGATCACCTCATTTGGACTCCATGATTAGTTTTTGCTTACTTTGCCATGAACACTTTGAGTTTTGTTACGATTGCTACTATTTGATAGTCACTAGTTGACTTATGCAACATCGGTTGTTGGTTTGTTTTTGAGGCTCTTGGTCAGAGTGTTATCTGCAGCGGCACTTTGATGTTTTAGTCATTTGGTTTGAGGCATTTGGCCGGCTCAAGTGTTAAGGATTTTGATTTCTATATCGATCAGTTGTATTTGTTTTTGTTCCTCGCTCGTAATTCAAATTGGGGATATGTATTTGGTTTAGTTTGTTTTTGCAGATATCGCTATAGTCATTAGTTGGGTTGGGTTCTATACATTGCTACAACCTTCTCGTTGGCAAGTTCTCTTACAGGGAAATTTGTGCTCACCCTTTCTCTATCCATTTTTCCTTCCAGGTAATGCATAAAGGAGAAGACTGACGTAGTGTCGAGTTTTTGCTAGAAGGCTAGGGGTTGATGTAACTAACTATATTTTTGGATGATAATAGAGCTACTTGTATATGTTCATATATATAGCTACTTGTAAATATTTAAAGTATGTTTTATGGTTAGAGTTATTGTCTAGCACTCGCTTGCTCTAATGTACTTGTTGGGTTGTAATACGTATATAGTATGTTTGCTTCGTTCATGAAATCAGAAGTGAAAATTTGGTTCGTAGTTTGGTTTAGATTTATCTTGTGGTTTTCGTTCTTCACCCCTCGAAGTTCGTGCAATTGCAATCTTCGGGGCGTGACATTCCCCTTTTCTTTGCCTCTTCGCCCCCGTGCCATCCCATCTCCGTCGCCGATCCACTGCGAGTCGCCAACGAATTTTCTGTCTTCTCCACTCTCCCCCTCCCCCTCCCGCCTCTCTCTATCTCTCTATTTCTCTCCCGTCACTCTCTCTCCTCCTGCCTCTTTCTCCATCGACAGTGCAGTCCAAGTGAGAACGGCGATCGCACATCATTTCGTTGAATCGATCTTTCATGGTTATGTCCTTCTCTTCCTCCCTCGTCACTCTCTCATATCCGTACAGGTGGTGAGAAGAATGCAACAATGCATCACTGGACAGAGAAAGCGCCAAAGAAACTTTCAAAATTGAATTGAGATATGAGAAATTGTACAGAGAAACTGTTGAAATTGAAGGTTGGGTTATGGGGTGCGAATGGTGGTTGGTGGTGGCGGTATAAAAAGGAGAGGAGAGTTTGGGGAGAGGGTTCCACGGTGGGTTATTGTTAGGAGTAAGTTTAATGATTTTGTTTGGAGGTGGTGACAGTGGTCTTGGTGGTGCGGGTGGTAGCGATTTGGGAAGTAGAAAGTGGTGGCTGCATGCTGTAGTGGTGGGTGTTGGTGGTGCCGTTGTTTAATGATTTTAATTTAATGGTTATTTTTAGGAAAAATTAATTAAGAGAATTAGAAGGATTTAATTAAGGTAGAAGGAACTAATTAAGATAATTTGGAGGAATTAATTAAAATAATTAGGTATTTAATTAATTAAGTTATGATATAATTAGATTTTTAATTAAGACAAGATATAATTATATATTTAATTAAGGTATAGTATAATTAGGTCTTATTTTTAACTAAGGTAGGATATAATTATATAATTAGATATCTAATCATATAATTAGCAATTAACTAAGATCATTTCATTTATTTTTCTTTTAATTACAACTAATGATTTAAAATTAAAATTTAATTTACTTTAAAATATATAAATTAATTAATATTCATAATAAATATAATTTTAAGTATCATTTTTTATTAAGATTATTAAAAAAAATCAATTTAGACCCTAAGGTTTATTTTGAAAGAAAATGACATAAATGTCTATCAATTAGTCATGTGTATCGTATATAAGCTGGCTTCCATCCAATTTATACGAAAATCGTGAGAACCAAGGGATGGTTCAGTGGTAGAGCTGGGCTTTACAATATGTAAGGTTTTAGGTTCGACCTCTTTCCACCATTGAAAAAAAAAAAGAAAAAGAAAAACCATCCAAAATTTCTATTTCGCGATAAAACAATAACGTTAGAGCCTAAAAGCTAAATACTGAAATTAAAGTCTATTTTACAAACTTACGAAAATTTTAGGATAAAAAATATGATAAATCCTTATTTAGAGATCTCATTCAAATTTGAAAAAATCCAATTAAAAGTGGGTTGGGTGTAACCTTTAAATCACTAAAATTGGGGGGAGGGGAGCGGGGGTGGTTTGGCATTCCTCCACAGTACGAACCAACAACGCGCCTCCGGAAACCAAAGCGCGTTGCGTGAACGCGTCCCCCACTACTTAAATATCATCTCCAGCCACCACGCACCGCCACTTATCCTTCAAAAATCGTTTCTCAATTTCCCCCTAAAAATCAAAACCCTGTCAGTTAATCTCAATGTCATACCCACAATCCTACACTAATCCTTCAGCTCCACCCGCTCCCCAACCCGAACCCGGAGTGGCCTACCCGTATCAACAGCCATCCACACAACCCAACAACTACTATGGGACTAGCCAGAACCCGAGTGGTAATTACGGGTCACCATCATTTAATGGGTCGTACAGCCACTACCCTCCACTGGCTCCGGTGGTAGTGTTCCCGGCGGGAACGAGTCCGGAGGTGATAAGGAGCTTCGAGATGGTGGATAGGGATCGGAGCGGGTTCGTAGACGAGAAAGAGTTGCAGGAGGCTCTGTCTTCTTGGTACCGGAGGTTCAGTCTCAGAACTATCCGTTTGCTCATGTTCCTCTTTAAGCATCCCACTGATTCTCTCCGTATTGGTTCGTATTTATTTTTTCTTCGTTTTGTTTCTCGCAAACTCTTTAATTTTCTTGAATTTAAATGCTGTACACTGTATATATATATTTAAGCTTCTTGCTATCATTTGATTTTGTTTCAGTTGGACTTTTTTAGGTGAAAAATTGACCTTAACTTGTTTTCCCCAACCTTATGTGTATAGAGTCCATTTTCTTTTTTAAAAAAATGAGGACATTTTGACCAAAAATATACCCCCTTCCCCCTCACCATTTTTTTTTGTTATTTCATTGCAGAAAATTAACCTACAGCCAAATCAAAATATCATTTTGCATATATTTGTTAATCCCTCCCAAAATAAGTGTCCTGCTTTGACTTTTTTAGGTTAAAATTTGACCAATTTTTTCAATGAGAATTGATTTGTTGTTACGAATTTATTAAAATTGTTATTGATCACGTACATAATATTCTCGCAGAGATTGAAATTTTAGAATGTAGACATAATAATTTATTTTAAATAATAATTTGATTATATCTTAGGTTGATCTTTTAAAAAGGAAACAAGACACTCGTTTAGAGATATAGGGAATACTTTTTAGCTTCCAAAATTTCAAACTGTAAGAATACCGAGTAAACTGTCATTAACAATTTTCTTAAAATTGAAAAAAAAAAAGAGAAGTAAATCTATATAAATATTGGAAGCTTAATCAAGTTGGCTAGAGATAGTCAAAATAGGAAGATATTTTGAGACTGAGGGTATATTTGGTAGGATGGGGTGAATTATACTTTTTGCTTTAAAAAGCACCAAATTATTAGAACTTCATGGTTAACTTTTGTATGGGTTTTGATGACTGAAATTTCATTATCTGAAATAAATCATAAGCTGTTACAATTGATCTAACATATGCCCATGTTGACTTCTAAGAAACAGAAAAGTTGACAGTTAAACGTCGTGGTGGGAGAGGGATTACTTAAAATAATAGCTCGGAAAGAATTGATTGCTTAAGTAGTTCTCATTGATGCTATATTCATCACTGAACTTGTTTTAGAGCTCAGCTCTATTATGCTCATTCTGTTTGGTGGTGCTGACTGCATTTTCTGATGTATAGGGCCCAAAGAGTTTGCGGAATTATGGAACTGTCTCAGTGAATGGCAAGTGAGTACTCTTTTTCTATTCCTCTGTTATAGCAGTTTGCTACCTAATGATATGGGAAGTTCAAGTTCATTAGCTTACACAAAACCTAGCTTAACCCCATTACATCAGTTCTCATAGGTTGTGGATAAGTGCTCCAAGAAATATTCGCACATTATACCTGTTTCAATGCCTATAACACACTTTTAAAACATATACGACGGAAAATACTCTCGTAACATTGTGAAACTGGATTAACAATTTAATAGACCTCATTTCACCTCTATTATTTTCCTGGTGTTTTAGTATCCTAGAAATATGTTATTGAAAATGTTCTTAACCAAATGAATTGGATAGGTATCATTCTAAAGCTATTTGTGAAGTTCTAAGCTTACAAAGCGAAGCAACGCTTGCTCTTTTAATTTTGTGGAATGCTTTCATTTGTGTCATCTACAGACAAAAAATTGAGAATAGGTGATACGTGGCTTCAGTTCAGGGTCTTGATTGGATGAGTATGGTATCAAATGTGGGTTTAGGAGCTCCAGAAGTTGTTTATTGACAAAACTTAATCTAACGGTAGACGTAAAAAGTCATAAACTTCGTCTATTCTATTTCTTGTGCTATAAGATCCAAATTCATTCCGAACCCCTTGTTGACGACATGTGGTGGAATCATAAAAAGATAAATGATTGTAGTACAGAATGAGCAACAATTAGGAATCTGAACTCAGGGCGTGTTACAGAAAGAATCAGAGGAATATATCTAGATAAGAGAGGAAGATACACTTAGAACCTCATCCTGTTATTGTTTAAGTAACTCCAGAGCAGATATTTTCCCTGCTCTCTTTATCTACTGATATGATCCCTTCATTTTCTTATGTTAGATTGGTATTTTGACACTTTGATGTTGCATTAAGTTTCCTACGTTATAGTGGTCCCCTTGAAGGTTCTAAAAGCATCTGTCCTACAATATTGATAAAAAAAAATTAGGCCTAAAGCACTTTTGAACCATTGTACTTTCATGTATCTTCGTTTTTAACCCTCCATGTATTTTTTAGAACTTTTAACCAACCTACTACATATACCCTTTCCATTTTCCCCTAACCTAACTACACCTCTCCCTGTGCTTATATTATCTTACATTTACCTCCCTCCTTCACTTATTCCACCCATCCTTAATTAACCCAATCCCACATCTCCCTCCACCATCACCATCACCACCTCCACCTCGATCCGCAACTGCGGCCACTCTACCTCCATTACAATTATCACCGCCACTTCCACCACCACCACGCCCTTTTCCTTTTCCACCATTGCCACAACCCCTTTCTCTTTCCACAACCACCCCCAACTCCACCTCCACCTCCATCTCCAACTCCACTTCCCCTTGTCCTTTCCACCACCACCACCGCTTTCGCTCCATAACTTCCCCCTCACATTGCTCACTTTTCTACCTTTCCCTTCGCCCTCGATCCTTCCTATATCTCAAACCCATGCAATTATCCACTTTTAGCCACTCGTTGAATAGGTTTAAAGCTCGATGTCGAGGTAGGAGAAGGTGGATTCTAGGAGCTTATCACCGAAAGAGAGGGTGACATTAGTTTTGGAGAGAGTGGATAATTTGATGAGTGGGATAGCTTGTTGTGGCCTGTGGGGTTGAGGTGGAGGAAAACGAAGAAGGGTGAGGATGAGAAGGGGCGAAGTTGCAAAGCAGAGGCGCAAGGTAGAGAAAGGAGAGAGGTGGTAGTGGTCGAAAGGAATGGGTTGGGTAGTGGTTGAGGTGGATGTGATGGTGGTGGAGGGAGATGTATGATTGAGTTAAAGTTTAATGGATTGAAAAGTGACGGGGAGATAATTGTAAGAAATATAAGTATGCGGGAAGGGTGTAACTAGGTCGGGGGAAAATGGAAAGTGTATTTATAGTAGGTTAGTTGAAAGTGCTAAAGGAATGCAAGGACGGTTAAAAAACGAAGTTAAAGCAAAGTATATTGCTTAAGTACGCTAGGCCAAGAAATTACATAGGCGGTAATTGCAAAAATCTCACCATATAGCATTTTGTTTTCCAAATATCATAGCAAATTTATTTACTTTATTCAGGCCATTTAGTTTTTCGAGAACATTGGTGGGAAGACCGCATATGCACAATTCATGCTCACTTTTCATTGGCAAAGCTTTCGGTTTGGGCAGTTGAGGGGAAGACATGGCAATTTTGCACTTTCACTCAGCTTGGGAGAGTATTTTTGGCATATGTACCTGGCATAGTCTTCGAAGCAAAGTGGCGATTAACATAGAACTTTATAAATATAGGAGCAAGTCAACTCCTTGCTGGACCTGGTGTCAGACTGTAAGCCAACTTGTTCCCATACCCAGAAAGATCCTACTTGTTCCATGACCCAAAATAGCCAACTTGTTCCCATACCCACAAAGATCCTACGTGTTCCCATACCCACAAAGATCCTACTTGTTCCATGACCCAAAATCTCGCACGGACATGTTTGAGAACACAAAAATTCGCATACACATATGTTGAGGGTCTTCGAAAAATTCTCATTGGTTATTTTTCCAAATTCTCACAAACTATGTTATCTGGACTCGGCTACGAGGATCCGACACGGGTGCAATCCAGTTTCGGATCTCAAAATCATAAAAATTGTGCACCAATGTAGTGTAAAACAGGCACAGGCACAGGCACACCCATGTGTCGTGTCGTGTTAGACACGAGTACTTTGACAAAAGTGTAGGGTCCATGTGATATAGCTCATAAAACTCCGCTGTGGTCATGCGTGTGAAACACTCCAAATGCCATACAGCATTAAATCTCCCACTTGGTACTATTAGTAAGGTGTGCTCTATGCCACGCCGTAATTGGTATCTATTCATTTGCTGCCACTCCACATTGCTTACATGTGTAGCAAACTGCTACAAATCCAATAAACCAATTTCATGTCCACACAAAGCGTGATGGATGAAATTGAGAGGCTCGTTGATATACCATGATAGTCATTGGAACACTTCCTCCCTATCACTTCACACTCTCATCTTGTCAATCCAATTATTTTGGGCTTGCAGTTGGAAAGGAACATTCCTTCAATTTCGCGTAGTTATTTCCAAATAGTGAAGATCAATACGAACCTTGGTACAAGTTGGAGAGATTAGAGGTGCTCCCATCCGTTCTTCAATGAGACATAAAGTGGTTGCTGTAGGATAGGAAGGAGATCTTGGTATTGCTGAGGCAATCTGAAATATAAAAAGTGCTCATGATGTATACCATGTTTAGGTTATAACTGAGAAGGTGTGAATGTGATAACCTTGAACAGAAAAGAATGTCAAAGGGAGTTTTGGTTAACCTTCACTCTTACAGTCTTGGATCTGTAAATTATGGTAACAGTTGGGGGGGGGGGGTTGGTGTTCGTCATATATAAACCGAGGTAAGTAATCTAAATGGAGTGGGAGTGTTGTGGGACTAGAGACACTTGTTGATGTGCAATAGGTAGAGTTGGAATGTTCTGTTTGCGGTATATGTAGGTTGGGTTATAGTGAAAACAACAATGCATATATATTCTGACCTTTATCTTATGCATAGAAAATAGTTTCAACCTCAAAGCAGCTAGGTTAATTTCACTGTTTTCCTATACCTTAGGTCATGTTTGAGAGGTTTGATAGGGATCGAAGCGGGAAGATTGATGCTATGGAACTAAGGGATGCTCTTTACAGGCTGGGATATGCAATTCCACCCTCTGTTCTTCAAGTTCTCATCTCAAGATATGACGACAGAAGTGGGCAAAAGGTCGAGCTGACTTTTGACAGTTTCGTTGAGTAAGGCCTCTTTTTCAAATTTATTCAATAGGTTAACATTTGAGATGAGATTGTTTGATCCATCATTTGACAATCTAATTTGTTGGAGTGCAGGTGTGGGATGATTGTTAAGGTGAGCAAATGTCTATATGAGTTTCTTCTTGTTCTTTTCATCTTCTAATGCCTTTATACATGTCAATGGTACTCTTCTTCCTTCTAAGGCTCCATTGGTTTTAAAGGAGAATGATTTTTTGAAACAATTTATGAAAACAATCAAAATTGTTTTCACAAAATGAAAATAGTTGACTGTTTAGTTTTCATTGTTTGGTAATCTTTTTGAAAATGGATTGGACATCTGTCTGGGAATTTTGTATCCCATTAAAAATATGTTTGGATGCTAGACAATGATTTATGGAAAAAGATTTATGAGAAATTGTTTTCACAGAATGAAAATACTTGAATTTCCATTGTTTGGTAATTTTTTAGAAAATGTATTGGACTTCTTTTTGGGCATGTGGTATCCCATTAATAAATATGTTTGGATACTAATTTATTTGAAGCGATTTCCGGCACTTCACTCATTTTTCAGATAGTGACTTATGGAAATGCTCCTTATAGATCATTTTCCCAAAGGTGTTGGTTATTTTACTAAACATTGAAAATCATTTTCCAGGAAACAAATGGAGCCTTAGGTTGTATAAATTTAGGTTAAAACATGTGCCGAGTCTAAAATAAAGCATTTGCCAAGTAGAAGGATGACATATGCTCATTGTTTCCACTCTATTTACAATCCAAGCTTTTGGGACATCAGATCATTAGTAACATAAGTTGCAAAGATTTGGTGTCTCTTTAGGCAAATGTTGTTATGGTTAATTATGATTCTGATACTGATCCTAGTGATATATGTGCAAATACTCAGGGATTGACGGAAAAGTTCAAGGAGAAGGATACACGGTACACAGGATCAGCCACACTTACATACGACACATTCATGGCTATGATAATCCCATTTCTTGTGTCATAACAGTTTTTCCTGTATAAACTCTTTCATATCCAAGGATCCGGAGTTTCGTAAATATAAACTGTAAATTGATGGTTCTTTAGGTTAGTTGCAGACTCTTGGATGCATTTTTTTTCCTGGGAAGTTCTTAATTTTTAGAAGGGGGGGGGGTGGGGGGGCGGGATGGGAACTGTTGTGTTTTTTGATAAGTTTTTGTATGTTTGATAGGCTAAAGTCATGGAAATTATTACTAATCTTTGGCATTGTAATGTTTCAACCTTGTAGGCTGTAATCTGTTGGTTTGTTTTGTGTATTTTTTTTTTTTTTTTTTTACTTTGAATCAAAATATATTACCATAGAGATTATATGATTATATGAAATAAGAGCGATGCTACGGCCACAAAAAAGATACAAAGAGAAGTGTAGAAAATAATAGTTGTCATATGTTGATTCATTTTAAGTGTAACTATCTTCCTTGATTCTCTACCATTTGAGGCGATTTGACTTTATCTATACTTTTAACGAAATTTTACTATTTAATCTTCATATTTACTCAACACTGAATTAAAATATGCAATAAAATTTTATTTAAAACATTATCATTTATTATCATTGAAAATAACATAATAGTAATTTCAATATTAATTACTTAAAAAAAATCACAATTTATTATATGAATAAATCTTTTAACTTAAGAAATAAATTCGGGTATTGTTCGCATAAATATTAGTGAACCGTAAATTGGAATAGAAAACATTATGTATATCGCTTAGTATCAACCGCTTATTTACCGCATGCATTACGAATTTATATCGTACAAGTTCGAAATGCATGCGATAAACAAGCAAGCGGTTGATACTAACCCGTCTACGTAGCATAACTCAATTGGAATTGAGTTCAATTAATTTTATTGATTGGACAAGTTGACTTTAATTAGAGGATTCTTTGAGTATGATGATGGTATGGACCTTAAATTGGAATTCAAAGCAATACTCAAGTCGAAAGGAAGTAACGTTGTAATTAAGCAATTCATGAGTAGAGTAGTTATTATTGATCCGAATTATAACATAATGGTGTGTGTGGCTTTCAATGGTGATGTAAGAATAGGAGGTGGAGACAATTTTGGGAATTTGAAAGGGAGGGGAGGGGTAGTCAACGCATAATGTAATAATAAAACAATAATGTGGTAGTACTGAACCGGGATCCTCTGTCTCATTTCCTGTCCTACTACTCACATTGTGGTGAGATCCATTAGTAATGGGGCCCACCACAATGTGAGTAGTGGGACAGAAAATGGGACAGGGTATGAGACAGGGGATCCTAACTCGATAGTACTTCTCATGTGCGTGTGGAGTGAGGTATGGATACAGACTTACGGCAGTTGATATATGGAGCATCTATGCGCTTCTGGCAATGAGCATCGGAGAGTGTGTTCACTCTCCCCCACTTTTATTAACCAATTCCTAAAATTAGGGAGTTTATTTTAATCTTTATAACTAAATTTAGAAAAATCAGATTATTTTAAATCTCATAATTAATGCCTAAATTAACTCATTCCTAAGCTAATTTTTAAAAATCAACAGAAATTCAAATTTAAATTTTAAAAACAGATAATTAAATGAATATTAAGAACTGATGAATGAATATTAATCACTTACGAAATAAACATTCATACCAAATTGCTTAAATTAGTTAAAAAAAACATTTGAATACAAAACAGAAAATGCACATTCATTTCAATAACGTTGCGAAATGAACATTCATTTTAATCGAAATTATTTA
>JAOWAN010067166.1:0-11692 GCA_028566635.1 Lobelia cardinalis
ATTGGCCAATTCCAAATCGAGGGACTAAATTTAGAAATCGCTAAAGTTTGAGGGACCATTTATGAAGTTGTCCCTAAATGTTATATATATTAGGGTATGCAAAATTAATCTACACATAGTGTCAGGGCTGTTTGAAGGTTTTTTAATGTCCAGGACGAAAATAAAATTTGTATCCTTAAATTTAAGTCATTTTATTATTACTGTAAATAAATAAAACCCCTCAAATGATCAATTTGATTATAATTCAAATGAGTTTATGATCAAAGCATAACATGTTAATATTAGAGAGAATTGGAGAAAATTACTCTTAATTTTCATTTTTTATATGAAGCTTAAAAGTAGAATTTGAAAAGTCGGATGGAAGAGAGAAATAATTTCGGGATTTGAAGCTTTGATTATACGTCTTACCTACCGATGTAATAGCGAGGCGAATTTTTTTTGGATCGATTTCCTCATGTCTTGGATGCTTGAAGTTGGAGGCATGAGGCTTATATCTGGAAAGAAAATTCAGATTTATGAAATTAGGGGTTGGGCTGAGCTACTGAGCTTAACATACTACAAGTAAAAAAAACTGGTGCCCTCATATTTTGGGGCCATGGGCCATCGTCCAGTTTGCCCCCATCTGAGCCGGCCCTACATAATGTATACATGTGTCAATAGTTTAAAAGGTTATCTTAACCTTTTAAATTATAAATTTTAGGATATGTGTTAGTTTATAAAATTAATAGAACATGAGATGAGATATCAATTGAGACAGAAACTCATGATTCCTTTTTAATAGAGAGAGAGGGAAATATTCCATGCACTTCTTTTATGCCAATACTTCAGTCTAACGAGCATCTAAGCACTCCTAGAATATTTTTTTTAAATGAACCTATAATTAATGAATTACCAACATAATTAATAAAAAATAAATATATGATCATAAATTATAAATATAATTAATTATATATATGTCATATTCATAATTTATATTAATTATATTGTAATTTATAATTATATTTTTATTTTTGGAGGAAGGTGTACTCCTTAATAAAAGCACTTAAACACTTTATATAATTTAACAATGTTATGTGCATTTAGTAGCACAATAAAGCACATTGATGTCACGCTCAACATCCGATCCAATGATATAAAGTATTATAGTGCTAATATTCGGTGTCTTATGTTCAATTGTATCAATTAACTGAAATATCCTAATAACTATTTTCTTTTTTTCTCTTTTAAATATTTTGAAAACGATAAAATTATTAAATAAGAGAAAAGAAAGTTAACACCTAAAAAGAAACAAATAGAGTATAATAGTAGAGTTCAAAAAGTTAATTTTGAAACCTAAAAACTTAAATCGCAAGGTTTGAAACCTGAACACCCAGATCGGTGCAAATCACATGACCTTAAATGAAATTTATCCTAAAATATTTTGATTTTTTTTTTAACTATGAAGAAGAATTACTTATGGATTATGATAATAACTTCCGGTATTTTTCACTACCTATTAACATAATTGCTCAAATTATTTAAGAATATCAGTTTCAACTTAGTATCATTATGTGACTAAAAAGTATACTTTGAGAAAGGGTTAACTATAAATCATTATGTGACTAAAAAGTATACTTTGAGAAAGGGTTAACTATAAAAAGGGCTGCATATTATCATTTTGACTCAGAAAATGGTATCGTATTATTTTCTTATAAGAAAAAGAATGCGTACTATTATTAATTCATCAATTAAACCTCACCAAACCTAGATCTCTCTAATATTAACAACTCGTATCATTTTTTAACTTGAGGGATCTGCAGAGTAAAATAGGCATGTGACCCACCTCCTACATGATTCAATCACAGTTGCACAACAAAGGCCTCTCGTTGATAGGAAGCAATATCAACCAACTTAATTGCCCTTAAATTTTAAAATCGCTATACAAAACAACTCAAACGCCTCGTTAATATATACCACGCCGATCCCCCAAAAGACACATTTGCTGTGCATAATTTCGGCTCGATTAATTCTGCATGTACATTGTACCGATAAATGGTGTCCACTTGAGTGATGCATACTAAAACGTGCTCGTCGGTCCATAAGAGGTCGCTTGGTCCGTCGGCCGAAAGTATCCAGGCGATTTCGGGTAGTAGCTAGGACGCCGGCGAAATTGAAGATGCAGTGTATTCTGAGTGCAGATTCGGAGTAGAGCTGGACGATCTTGGAGTCGTAGCGAGCGAGGAATTGTGATGGTCCCATCGAAGGGGGCGCATGCGACCTTGTTGCGGGCAAGGTCTAACTTCTTCCATTGGAGGTGTCGGTAGATGTAGGGTTTGCGGTAGTATATGTTGCCTAGGAGTTGTCCTTCCGCAGCGATTGAAACGAACGCCATTGTTCCTGCTGCATTCAAGGTGTTTGATGAATTTTCTCAATGGAGTGAGAGTGTTTATGTCATTGGATTGGATCGAGTGTGAGTGTGCGTGTGCGTGTGTTTCCATGGGTTTATTTGCTGAGATAACACTCTCCAGCAGTAAGAGGTGGGCCCCACACCAATTTTATTCTACAAGTCCCTCAAGTTCGAAAAAGATAATGGTTACTTAATATCCGAGAGATTTAGATTGGGTGGAGTTTAAATAGATAAATTAATGATAGTACATATTTCCTTTTTGAAGAGAAATTTAAAAAGGAGAAATAATAAAATACTTTTTTCTGAGTCAAAATAATAATGCGTAACTCTTTTTTATAGTTAACCCTAAAATAACGATCATTGAAAGTTTAACGAATTATGATTTGTGTCCATCGAGTGTAAAAGAACACTTACAAATTATTGAAATTACATTAATAGAAGGTAGTGGTATGTTGGAAAACTGTTTTTGATGTCTTACTTTAAGTTTTGAATAATTTAAAATTTTATTTTTGAGTGTATAAATTATTATAAAATAAGTTTAATAATAATGCAATTTTTTTAGAGCAGCCTCTATTAAAAAAATCATGATTTCACCATTGATGAAAATATCACTGCTGCCTTTAGAGAAAAAAGAATGGCGGAATAGGACCATGTTTTATGGATATGTAATAATCTTTGATAATGATGGTAATTAGAAGTGATATAGTAATTGTTATTTTTAAGAAAATAAATTTCATAAAAATATCACATATATAATTTGTATCAGTGAAAAATGTAAAATGTGATGATCTAGAATTATGCACCATATTCTCCTCCTTTCCCAATATTGTTACTTGGCTTTCAAATTGACCCTAAACTTCAACCAAAAGTTGGTATGTAGAGTGTAACTCTCAAGTGACGCTAAGCGACACGAGATCCGACCAAACCAAAACAAAACCACCACCACCCTCCACCCACTCTTTCTTGGAGACAGAAGGTCTACCTACCCAATATCCTTGCGACGAGGTTTCTTGTGAGTGTTACGAGAGAAGTGGCTAATGAAAGCCGAAGCTAAAGGGAAACTCTCTCCGTTCTACAACAGTGAATCTTTTAAAAATTATAAATTATTTTAAAATAATTATTTATTTATAAATTTATGCTCAGATTTTTCAAAATTGTCCTTTACTCGCAAATCATTAATAAAGAAAGAATTTGAAGAGACTTTTAACTGTAGTGTATTAATTGAAGGATAAAAATAGAATTATAAAAAATAATTAAGCGAATTTTAATTTTTGTGTTCCATCCTAAAATGTCTACTATTGTGCAACGGATGGAGTAATAGGTATTTCTTCATACAATATTGATTGTTTTATAATTAATATTTTAATTATCATTATTAAAACTAATTTTTTTAAATACTTAATAAATTTAGATTATATCATAGTTTCAATTAGGTCATATATGTGATAAACATGTAATATGTAAAATGAATGAAATAATTTAAATATTGATTCACAAAGTGTTTTAGATACAAACATTTCTTCTATAATAAAAAGTATATGTTGATTAAAATTTGTAAGAAAATAAGTAAAAAAATATTTGTGTGTCATCCAAAATTTAATATTCACTTTCATTTTTAGAACAGTAAATATTTCATTTCAACCATGCCATATGAATATTTATGTAACATTTGATTTCTACTTTCAAGGTCATTAGTACGGTTTGGTCCTTTTTGGGGTGTTTTTTTCGTCACTTTTTTCCCATTTTCTTGCTTCAGCCCTCCAGCTCTTTCACACCAAAATCACATTACCTTACGTGGAATCTAACTTTGATTAGTGAAAACTTGATTTAAATTAACTTCTTTTTTTTTTTTTTTTTCACATGCTATAGTTTTGATCCGCAAATTTCTTGTTTTAAGGTGACTTATAAATCAATGTATAAGACCAAATTCCTTCTTTGCAGCAAGAATTATGATGGGTTTTTTTTTTTTTTTTTGTTTAATTTGACTAATACTCCTTCCGTTGCAACATAAGTCTCGTAATTGATATAAAAAATTTTGAGTATTTTTTTCAATGAATATGACACTTAAACTGAAACGGAAGAAGCATTATTTAAGAGATAAAATTATATATAAATTATTATTATTATTAATTATTCGTGTGAGTTTTCGGGTTAAGGATGTACTCTTCTTCCTACTTTATCATTAGTAAAGATAAATATATATGATACTAATTATTTCTTGTCAAACTTGTTAATCAAATGGCTATATATATATATATTAATATATATATCTCCCTACTTATAACTATTATAGATATCTTTAAGTGGGAAAATACTGTTAATCTTTTGCATGAAATTAGGAAAAGAGAGTGAGGTTTTCTCAGAGTGGCTGGTTTTTGTTCCACAAATTTTGTTCCAAACCCTAAATGATGGGAAAACAAAAAGCAAAATAACAAACACATTATTATAACTTCTGTATATTGTCTTGCAATATCTAACTTATCGTGACATTTCACCTAATTTTATGTCAACTTCATATATAGGCATGATAAGATAAAATTGTTACAAACTTGCACTAATTTGAATCATGAAATGAAAAATAAAACACTGCTTCTTCAAGAAACTTTTTGCTAAAAATTGGTAGTTAGTTAATGTACTAAAATTGGAGTAACCCTTCTTATGCAAAACCAACATCTGTGGCTATAATTAAAGATTTGGAGCTCATTGTTGTGAAAGTTTTTTGATTAATTAGTACGTAGTACGTGCGCTCTTTTTTTTTTTTTTTTTTTCTTTTGGATTACATCAACTGATCGATCATCAAATTTGTCAATTTCATTGTACGTAAAGTAATTTGATTGACAACAAATTTTCTTTTTTAATCTTGCCAAATTAATACGCGAGAAGAACCCATTTTGAACCACTTCGCGTGTCAAAACATGTGAATTTTACAAGCAAAATCATTTTGAGAAAAGTGGTTAGTCATTTTTTTCTAATCTTAAATAATTGTAGTTTTTTTTTTTTTTGCAATAATTAAACACTTGTATTTTAAAATAATTTTGCACAATATAATTAATTATTGTAGGTTGAGAGATATATGGAACTTAATTATGCCAACCATGCAAAGACATAGTTGCTCGGATAAAGGGCACCAGCTGTGCCTAATACACAGCTGGGCCAACCATTTTCCTTTTTTTTTAATTTCTTTTTTGTTTTTTTTTATTTTTTTGTTATAAAGAAAATTTAACAATGTTTCGTATGAATAACTGAAATTAATTTCATGTTATTTGCATCATTGTACAAGAAATGCAAAGAATTAAACACTAGTTTGGACAAGAAAAAAATGTAAGTCTAAAGAAATAATTTCATGAAGAATGAGTGAAATTAAAGTAAAATAAAAATGAAATAAATGAAAATTCAAATCAAATTATAAATAATTCATATTAATTAACAAAAAAAACAAAAAAAAAACAAAAAAAACAAAAAAAAAAAAGGAAAATGGCTGGCCCAGCTGTGTATTAGGCACAGCTGGTGCCCTTTATCCAGGTTGCTCGGTCTCTCAGTCCGGTCCGTCTCCCTCTCTCCCCACTTAATTTCTCATACTCTATCTCCGGATCTCTCCATTTTCACACACGAAAACACTTGAATTTGGTTTTTTTCAATTTCTGACTTGATTCCCTAAACAATTAGACACGTCTCTCTCTCTCTCTCTCTCTCTCTCTCTCTCTCAATTATCTTCTCCTTCTCCCTCTCCCTCTCCCTCCGTCTTCTCCTTCTCCTGCTCTCTCCCTCTCGCACTTTCTCTCTACCACTCGAACCAATTATGTGCTAAGTAAACCAAACCGAACGGTGTTATTCTTTGTTCTCTACTCTCCCCTCTTTTCCGTTTTCTACGCCGCTTCTCTCCTAGCTCTGGACTCTGCACTCCCAAAAGAGTCTCTTGCACCTCACTCACTCACCCACCGCCGACCCTGGCCATCCATCACCAACACCAAGCAAGCACCGGCCTCGTTCATCCTTCTCTCACCAGATCTCAGCCGCGGACAGCCCTATCTCATCATATCTGAGTTGTTGTTACTCACTGCTGCCTTGAGGAGCCTGTTATCAGCTCACGGAGTGCACTTCTACTACTTACTGTTTCAAGGTATGTCATTCCTCCTCGTGGGTCTTGATGTATTGGTGAACAAATGAGCTAAGAAACTCCGGATTGAAGAAATCTCAGATTCAGTATGCAAAGAAACCATGTGCAGTGCCATTTTTTTTTTTTCTGTCATTCATATTTGGGTGTCTCGGCTTATGGTGCCAGAAAACCCAACATACCTGCAGCCATTACCCTAAAGAAAAAAGGGAGGAATGGGGTTCTTGGGGGAGGTGTGAGAGTGAGTGTGTTTAGAGGGGGCTGCACCACTATCACTAGGGAAATCCTTAATGATGTAAGCAGCTCAGGATTATGCAGGATAGAGAGTACAGATTTTCTTGAGCTTCACTGGCAAATCTCAATTCTATCTTCACCAAGAGAAAGGACCGACTGACTACTAATAGAGAGATTAGGGGAGATAATTAAGCGAGAGAGAGAGAGAGAGAGAGAGAGAGAGAGAGAGGCAAACGTAAATTGATGAAAAAAGAAAGGAAAATCTCATGATGGTTGTGTCAAAACGAAAGAAATAACCCAAATCTCAAAAGTTGAACTTGGGAGAGAGAGAGAGAGAGACTGACTTTCTTCTTCTTTGCTACCATATATAATTTCCGGAATTCCGATACTTTTGAAACTTTCGAAAATCGGAATCATTTTTTGAATTCCGAAATTTTCGGAACGAAAATCGGATGTTAATTTTGATTTCCTAAATTTTTTGGAAATTTTTCGAAAGTGTTGTTTTCGATCCGTTCCGTCCGACTTCCACCCCTACTCCGCTCCCATCTGCTCCCTCTCCGCTCCCATCTGCTCTCTCTCCCTCTCGTTTCTTCTCTCCCATCTGCTTTCTCTCCCTCTCGGTTTCTGCTCACTTTGGATTGCAGCGGAGGTTTGGTGGCGGTGGTGGTGGATGATGACGGCGGCTGGTGGGTAACTTTGCTTCATCTCATTGTATATATATATATATTTTTGGATATTGAAACCCATTTGGGTTTGTTGATTTGGTTGAAACTCATTTGGGTTTGTTGATTTGGTTGAAATGGAATTTGAGGAATTCATTTGGGTGTTGTGAATTTGTTTGGTCGTGGAGGTGTGAATTTATTTGGGTATGGGTGTTGTGAAACCCCTTTGTTTGAGTTTTGGGCATGGCTGCTAGAAACAAATTCTTCATCCCGTTTCTTTTTTAGTTACAAATAGCATTTTACCATTGGTTGAATTGGTGATTGAGTCTCAAAGGCGAGGCTGAGAATTGGGATACCCTCTCTCAGCCTTTCCCCAATTTTGTTCATCCCCAATGGTAGAGGTTGAGGTGAGACACTCCCGCAGACTCCTTTCATCCCCGCGTTGGAGCTGCCCTTAGATTCTTTCTCTGTTTTTTGGAGCGAATCTCTGGCCTGCCTTTTCCGATAGTTCTTTTCCTTGAGCTTGTTGCATTCATACATGTGAATTCTTGGTGTATTTGATACTTTATTTCTGTGTTATCATGAATTCACCGATAGCTGGGGCCTCATCTTTATTTTATTTTTCTTTTGTATTATTGTTGCGTTGTGGTCTCATCTACAAGCCTATTTCTTCCTCTACAGTAAAGTAGTTATTGAAGATTAAAATGATATTCACAAAACAATGACTTGCGACTTGATAAGTTTATGTAATTTCTGCAGGTTGATTTGCTTTTGGAAAAACAAGCTACAGAAGAGGCTAGGAAGGCTTGCACATAAGTGGTCAAGGGAAATCCTAACCCAAGGTAAACCATTTTCATCTCTTATTTTTGTGTCCTCATTTTTTTTGGTTCACTTTTGCATGCATAAATACCTGTAATATCCATCCCAACGAATTTTGTTTTTTCTTCTCTACTACCATGACTGTCAAGACTAGATACCCACTAGATTTTACCATGATTTGGATCAAAATTCCTCATTGACTCCCACATCGACCACGTACCGGCTAACTTGTTATGTATATATTAAATATTGTTCCATCGTTAAAATTATATGGGTTTAATAGGGAGAACTCCCGTAAGGGTAATAACTAGCTTGAAATCGTGTCAAACTAATCAATTTACAGATGAATTTCCTAAATTATCTGTCCTATGGTAGAAGTGATATTTTAATACGCAAACTTAAGTGATTTGACTTACGAATGGTGAAACGTAGGAGTTTTTTACTAATTGAAGTTGTTAGTTACTCTTGTTAGTCGTATAATAGTGGTAAGTTTAATACGTACAATGGTTTGATTTAATTTTTGCATTAAATCACTTCAATCATTTTGAAACTCATGAAGCCCAATTAGAATTTACTATAGCTTCCCTTCCAATGCATCCACGGAGATCCTCGTCAGTTTATGAGCCACCTCATTCGCCTCCCGAAGAATATGAATGAGTTTAACCTGCCATTCCCCATTTAAACTCTTCCTAGTGAGATCTATCAAATCCACATGTATCTCCCAAATACACCTGCTGCACTCTGGAAACCACATCCAAGTTTTGTGTTTGGATTATAATCCAACACCAACCCCTCCTTTCGATGCTGTGCATGAACATAATGAGGCCTTTGTTTGCTGTGGGTGAAGAAGCACGGCGGATCCTAGCACAGCAAAAAGATAATCAAGAGGATAAGAATGCTGAATATAATGCATAAGAAAGCGAGGATGTGGTAGCCTTTGCCATTGAAGAGAATGGGGCAAACGTTTACATCATATGTCAGCCACCAAACCATTAAGTGGCAAAAACTATACATGGCAAAAATAAATAACTAAAACCAATAATAATCCTACTAGTAGAAATTGTTTGTTACGTGATGTAATGACTTTCAATTTTTTTGTAGAAGCCTTTGCCATCAAAGAGAATGCAACTTCAGCCACGGTTCGATGCACCCACCGTGGAAACCGTGGCTGCTGTAACGGCACTCGTGACTCATCCCCAATGACGAACTCCACGGTGCAGTCTGAGATTTTCGCCATGGGATGATTCGAATGTGAGCATGGGGAGCCTTTCAAATTTCCTCCACGAGGCCTTTGTTTGCTGTGGGTGAAGAAGCACGGTGGATCCTAGCACAGCAAAAAGATAATCAAGAGGATAAGAATGCTGAATATAACGCATAAGAAAGCGAGGATGTAATAGCCTTTGCCATTGAAGAGAATGGGGCAAACGTTTACATCATATGTGATATGTCAGCCACCAATAATAATCCTACTAGTAGAAATTGTTTGTTATGTGCTGTAATGACTTTCAAATTTTTTGTTTACATATTTTCAAATTTTCAAACATCTTGATCCATTTCAAATTTTTTTATAGCGTTCGATAATAGCAACAACAACAACAACAAAAAAAAAAGAAGCTTTTTTGTTGGACTTACATGTTCGAAATTCAAATATGCTACAGGCTAATGGCTATTTTAAGAAGAGTACTACTTTATATAGATCTACATAGGCTTAAAATTTTAATTCGTTCCATCACTTAAAAAGTACTACCTCCGTTTATGAATGTTCCACTTAACATGTTTTGAAATAAATAATGCACAAAAAATGCATTAAAGATATACTAAAATAGTAATTAAAAATTTCGGAATCCAAAAATTGATTTCAATTTTTGAAATTTTGAAATTTTAGAAAAGTTCATAAATCCAAAATTTTGGAACTTTCGAAAAATTTCGAAATGTTTTTTTCTTTAAACAAGTGATTCTTATTCTCTACGATAATGGAGGTCGCCACTAGAGGGAGATTGTTGGGGAAGACGGTCAGATCTGATTCTCTTCGTTAAATTTTCAAAAAATTACTATTCATTAATGACATGAACAACTGGTCCATATACTATAAATTTTGAGGAGATTGCGATCGAGCAAGCTTCAATAAATTTCTCAATTCGCAACAAAAGTTTGTATTTTATCATTTGCAATTATAGCTTGTTTTAATCAGCTTATTTTTGTTTGTATTTATTCTTGTGCATAAGCCCCATCTGTGAAAATACTTCCATCCTATAACCATCAATATTTCATTCCTTTTTATCTGATTTAAACTTTCACTTCAAGAACATATTTTTGAAAATGAATTTTTAATTTAATTTTGGAGGTTAATAAACTTTACTCTTATGGAAAAATGCATTTTATCATTAAGATTTGATTTTTGATCCAGGAAAAATATGTTGGACTTGTGATATACTGAAAAGGCGCACTAAAAGTGATTAGTTAATGTACCCTGGCTGACTTTTTTAAAATTAATGACAACTGACGAAAAGGAAGGGGGTTATAAGTAAAAACTTAATTGACTTTAAAGGGATGATTTTTACTAAGGAAACAAATGAAGGGTAATTATTGTAAAATACCTTGTGGTTTTTTATTTTTATGGTTCACTGCCTTATACTTTTTAACTTCAACAATAAAGTATCTTTAATTATTAAAAATTTACCAATCCAGCAACCTGTTATCACCATCTTTGAGTTAATTTATCCTTATACCCTTCAATGCACGTGAAATGTTACCTTGATACCCTCACAACATCAAAATAAATGACCTCTCTTTGCAAAAATAGTTGCATTTTAATGTTGCATGCACGAAAAACCTTCACATCTTCCTCTTATAATATAAAACCCCTCTTTCTTACACAAATCATAGAATAGAAAATTTTCACTTCAAAATTGTGCGTTATAAGATGTTCTGGGTATGGTTATAAATTGGTGGTGCAATGAATATCTTATCAGTCGAAAATTTTTGGAGGACTATTCTCAAACAACGAAAATTAATCAATAGTTACAATAATCTGGACTACTAATAAAAAATGTTTTGAAAAGTGAAAACCGGGTGAGTGAAAAAATATATCGAGTAACTACCATGGATATTTGTTATTACCTATTAACGACTATAAGGGTCGCTGGAGGTGCAATTTATCACACACATGTTTCGTATTTCAAGTTAATTTGAAGGAACGAAAGGTGATCGAAAAAAATTTAAGTAATTCACAGAGCTTTAGCGTCTCGTAAAAAGATTAAGATAGTGATCCCAAAAACAGACACCACAAAATACTTAATTTACTGCAATTTGCCCATAAACAAAGGACCAAAACTTGCGAAGTGTGTGTTAGTTGAATAGAGTTTTCAAATTAACGGCATAAAGGGGAAAAAAAAATTTCCGCCCCCCAAAGTATCCACCCGATTTCACTTAACCCTCCAGACCCAAAGTTGCACCATATGACCCCCCAATCAAAAT
>JAOWAN010067214.1:0-11690 GCA_028566635.1 Lobelia cardinalis
TGAGAGAGAGAGAGAGAGAGTGAGTGAGAGAGAGAGAGAGAGAGAGAGAGAGAGAGAGAGAGAGAGAGAGAGAGAGATGAATGAATAAGAAAACCTGATGTAAGCATTCCTCAAACAAGCTTAATAGAACTGCATCTAGTTCCCAATCACCAAAAAAGTTGATATACTAAGCAAAGAGACCTGAGTCAGAGAACTACTAACCTTTTTGCTCTTAGCACGTTCTTTTTCTTTGAGTTCCTTTTGGTACTTCTCTTTATGATAATCCATGAGTTTGCAAACAGGTGGTTTCGCATCTCTTTGAACCTATAAGTGAAGAAATATCATGTGAGGTCCTTGAGTAAACCCTCTCTAGTCTCTCCATCCTCAGCCAAGCAAACACCCAGCAGGAAGCCTACTCAATCCCGCTCAACTCAGATTTATCAAAAACATCAGAGTCGGCTACAAGAATCATATTTGGCCACTCTGCTCCGTCCAAAGCAAGATCATCATATAACCCAAAATGACTTGTATGCTTATAAATTGTTCTGGTCCAAGTTAGTCTTGGTAGCCTTACCTTTGTAATAGTTGTATTTCATGCTACCTAATTTCCTACCAAGTGTAATTAATGCTATATTGAATACCAAACCATGCTTTATTCTTTTTATCTCTTGGAGAGGCTATTTTTACAGTTTCACAAATCGTAGTGCAGTATTTCACTTTTCCCTGCACCGTTGTACTTAGCTGCCCGAATCATAATCAGAACAAAATTAAAATCTTTAAAAAAGCAATGTAGAAGAGAACATGCAGACACTAATCAAGAGTAGACAGTAATAAACCACCAGCATAATCAGAAGCAAAAGGATAAAAAATGCACTCTAATTCCTTTGAGGTATATGAATAAATCGTATACTCCCTCCATTCCCAGCTTCCGCTTAAAGAGTCAAAGTTTGAAAGTCAAATTATTTAAAGACTGTTAGTTATTTGCCATGATATTCTGTATTTTTATAACTTAAATTTTAAGTCTCATTTAATAAGGATAGATTTGGAAACAAAAACTGATTAGCTTATATTTCAAACAGGTGTCTTTGAATAGAAGATTTCAAACACGAACGTAAGACCCTTTTAGCAGAACGATGGATAGAAGTATCTCGGAGTAACAAGACAAATCCCTTGTGCATCGAAAAATGGGGATATAAGGAATATGTAGCCAGCATTCTAAAGTAACACCCCCCCCTCCCCAGTAAAGGAAAACCAAGTTTGGATTGCCAAGTGCTAAGGTTCAGGTGGCAACACCGTATCTAAAACATCAAAGAGAGGATACCTCAACTAAATCAAGGTTGAGTGACTTCGCACGTCTCAGGGCTTCATGCCTCGAAACAACTTCATGCCCTGCAAGATACGTATAAACAATAAATGTCAAATAAAAACAAGATCACACATCATCAATAACAAGAGCCACATCTTCACAATAACCTGTATCATATGCATCAACTGATAATAAATCCTAGTCAAAAATGCCTTTTGAGTGATTCTTTTTCCTTCATAATTTTGGGTTTCAAGAGAGATCACACTTGGACCACTTCTGAACTGACCTTGTACTATAACTCATTTACCCTGTCAGACCAGATTTTAAAGCTTCCAAAATAAGGTCACGAATTTGAAAAAAAAAAAAAAAACACACACGCATAATTGCATAATAGTTATAGAGAAAGGGATAATAAAAAGGGCTACGCTGCTTAAAGGATTCCTAACATTTCTTCCACCACCCTCCTATAGGAATAGGAGTGAATACTCAAAATTAGCCACTGTCTTTGTTTATATACCCTAACTTAATACTCTCTCTGCCCCCAAAATGACTGTCATGTTTTAACTTATTTTTGTCAACTTTATTAAACATGGACCGAATTTTTACGAGAATGAACTTGTTATTATGAAGTTATAAAAATTATTATCGATAATTTACTCAAAAATTTTTACAAAGATTATAATTTTATGTTCTAAACAAATAATTATATCTCAAATAATTACTTTAATAATAATTAGATTGACTATTCAAAAACCAAGCAGGACACTCATTTAGGGACGGAGGGAGTAACAAATATGCCATAGTTGACCAAAGTTTGCATACATTGCTGAAGGAAAATGGCACAACAAAATTATCCAGCGTAGTTGTCAAATTGAAATAAAATGATGAATCAGATGTTTCAAAAGGTTTATCAAATATCTTATCTTTTATTAAGACGTACATACTGATCAAAGACTGAAAAGATGATACTTCCTCTGTCCCAAAATAAATGTCCTAATTGACTATTTTTGGTCAATTTGATAAAATTTTGACCAAGTATTTATAGAAGTTAACTTCTTATTGCGAATTTCTAAATATTGTTACTGATACTTCACTTAACATTCTTATGAAGGGTTGAAATTTTAGGAATTAAAACATAATAATTTTTTTATAAAAAAAATACTGTGATAATGTGCAGTGTTGACTTTTTAATAAGGAAACCGGACATTTATTTCGGGACAGAGGGGTAAATAATATCTAAGATACTAGAATCATCAATTTGTTGAAGCCAAAAACATATGTGATTTGATCTTGGTACGAAACTAACATCGTGCACCTGATCACATCATTTAAACTAGCAAGAGTGCCTTATGTGATGAAAGCACATACTAGTGTTAAATTAAGAATAAAAAAATGTAAAATCAAAAAAGGTAATAAGAAAGAACCTATTTTAGCTAAACTGAAAATTTAAAAGAAAATTTATCTTGTAAAGATTCAAGAGAACAAAAAAGTAGTAAACAGAAAGTCTGAAGTATGAATATGAAACACAAACAATGAATGAAGAACTAGTAAGTTTAGATCTATCTATGACTAATCAGAAATATCCAATATAATAAAGAATGTTGAAAGTTTTAACAAACAATATAATTTGATAAGCTCCCTCAAACTTTATCTGTTGAAATTGTAAGAACGAATGATTTGACCTATGATATAAGTTTATAGGGTGCAATTCAATATTGTAAGACAAATCATATCATAAGATACACTAATTGTCTTAAAATATACATGTCGTATCATGGAATAGGTTTCCAAATGGAAAATCATATATGCTATTAAGATATGTACTGATTACCCATATTTTGGCTCCTATCATGTATATCACTGTATTTTAAAATATCAATAACTATGGCTATTGCATCACAACTTAACAAGAAAGAATGTGAAGGCGTATATTACTACTTTACTGGGCCAAAGCTGTTTGTTTGCATAACACGAAGATTGACACAACTTTTTCTTCTTTTGGTAAAAGTTAAAAAAAAAAAATTAGTTGAAGGAAAAACAACTAACAAGCCATCCACCTAAAGCAGAAGATTTAAACTAATAAAGATTGAAACAAATGATGTACAAGTGAAGTAACAATCGTTTGGATAACAATTGAAAAATATTCAGCACATATATTATCCGAAAACCACCTCATTTTTGGGGGTAGATTTTCTTGGAAATCTATATCATATTCATATTAGTATAGTATACATGGAACCTATTAAAGGAGAATCTTTTGCGGGCTTTGCATAGTAAGCACTTGTAGTCATTCTCAATGAATCAATGTGGATTCAGGATATATAACAGGTAAATGCAATTCATGGATATGATAAACATATGGCATTCATATGTTTAAAAGGCATAAAATGTGGTTACTCTTTTCTAGAACTCTTTCAAGAATCTGAAAACCATTGAAAAATCCAAATCGAACGCCTAAAAACCGAAACACAAAAGAAAACGCAAAGTTTCAAAATAAAAAATACAGTGGAATGCAGGTTTTTGCTGTGCGCTCACACCCTAAGGCCTAACCTCTTTAAAAAGTCAAAATTATTTTTAGCCATAGTTGACTCGCTCAATGACATACCAAGCTTAGCTATTAGCTTTTTATAGTTTCGCTAAAAGAGCTACTTTACCCAAACATCAAAAACAAAACCCTTATGTAATCTTGCTAATTCATTGGCACGTCCAATATTCAGCATTCCTAGCCTCACCTTACCATCTTCCCAGAAGGTATCTTCAACTCTTAGGTGCATCATATTAGGGGGAAAATTAAATACCAAGATCAAATTAAGTGTCCCCGAGTAGTGCCTAATTCTGTTTTTCTTTTCAGGCCTGTCCTGATCTCCAACCAAGCTATTCAAGAAGCTAGAGACACTGTTTTTTTACTAACTATTCATAAGCCTCAACTTTCTTTATGATGTGTTTACATGCTTTTTTGGATTTAAGTTTCTCTTCAAGACAGATCAACTAGATCAATTATCTTTCACAGTGATGTGATTCACAGAAGGTCTCATACTTGGTGCAATGGCAAGTGCCCTTCTTGACGTAGGTTCAAGTCCAGGAATCAAACTCTCTAAATAAGGCACTGTGAGTGATATGATTCACAATGGAGGTGTCAAATATCTATTTACAATTACTATAGACAACACAAGATTTTATTTTGTCAGTTTTTTTGTTTTTCCTAAATCATAGTTAGTTCATTATTCAGGGCGTGTTTTCCAGCACATATAAAGGAGGGGATAAAAATGCTGAATCCATCAAAAGGGAAAAACTTATGGTAGTACAAGGAGTCTGATACATAGTTTGATACAAAGCCAAACATATTGAAACACATGAATTCCGTAAAAAAACAACAATTTCTAAGTTTCAGTGTTTAGAATTTTAAATTTCAGTTTTCCTAGCTTAATTTCCAGTTTACCCAAAAAAAATAAAACTGATCCCTGTTGTAATAGGAACCCATAACAGAAATGGAAAAGGTCATCTATAGTCTAAACTAACTGTTGCTGAATAATTTAAGAACTTTCACGTTGGTGTTTAAACTTAAAGCAATAAAGATCGTGCAATCATATAAATTTATGGAAAAAACATATTGTGAAACAAGTTTAGCTTCTTCTAAACACCAAATACTGAAATAGGGAACAGAAAGTACCTGAATCTGTTACAAGCCTCATAAACTTGGAAGTAATTTCTTCATTCAATCTTGGACCCTTTGCATAATCATCATCTTCCTCCTTCTTCTTTACCTATAACCTCGCCACCATCACTATACTACCATTACCCAAAATCACACACATTCAAACACATGAACATAAAAGACAGATGCTCGCATACAAGCATATTACTACAAAAAATCACACCACAGACACGTACAGAGCCTGCACATACATGCACACAAACCAAGAGATACCAATGTGAACAACCTACGGACAACCTCAATTTCAAATACTGAAGCATATAACCTACGCATACAAACACTTTTTCATTTATTTATCAAAATCAAAGAATATATAAACAAGGAAGAAAAACTGCAAGGAGAATGGATGAGAGATCTATATAATTAGAGAAGATACAACAAAAAGAACACAGAGCAACATCAAATCAGATCAGGAAAGTACTCCAATGTCGCTGAATAACAGAAATGGGAACACCATGAAAGGCACCCAGAGGACTCGCAGAAAGTGAAGCAAGATACAATAGAACTTTAGTCAAGTGTTGATCTTCAAAAATTGTAGAGTCTCTCAAGCCATGCACCAGAATCTCACACGCCACAGTGCCCTGTCGCGGTGTACACACAAACCTCTAAAGCATATGAGGCGGCTCAAGCTTACAGTATGAGGGTTCCCCCCGCCCCCAACCAAACGCACCCATTCACACAAACACAAACTTACTAACAGATCCAAACAAAGAGGAAGGGATTAACTGATCCTCCAACTCACCCTGCTCGGGCTCCCCCTTGAAGAACTTGCTTCCAGTACAACTGATTTTGAAATTTACAAGTAGTTTATCTTAATGCTTTGACCCCCTTTTCCTTGACAAAAGGTTTACACTATTATGAATTTGGTCCCCCTTTACAAATTTATAATTACTATCGAATAGAAGTTATTCACACTAAGGTCATCCTTAAATAAATCTTTTAAAAAAACTTAACCCTTAGTATCGGTTTTTAGTTCAAAGTTCAACCTTTCTAAAACCTATTTAGTTGTCAAAGCAAAAGAAACCTTTTTTTATATTTCTTTTGCAAAACCTTTAAATTATGTGACTATGATAACATAAAATCCTGCCTGATGCAGGATAAATCTGAAACATTCTGCTGCATCTATTCTTTGAAATTGTTATCTGGAAGTTTTATTATTTCAACAGCTGCATCTTCGTTCTAAGAAGCCTTAAGAGTCTAAAAGTCCTATCTTTTGGTTTTTCCAAATGATTCATGGGAGTCTAAGAGCATCCAATTAAGTTTAATGATCATTTTGGGACTCTATGCTTATGAATTGAGTCCTTCGAGCTTATCTTTTTGAAGAACTTATTATGCAAAAACAGACTTTGAATGTTATTCAAAATGTTGCCTTTGACTGCTTTTATGTTCCTTTGAGAGCTCTACAGTTCATTGAATAGCCACTGAACAAAGATTTCAACATCTGTTGAAAAATTCTCTAAAACTCTGCCCTACCACCTATTTCATGCCCCCACCCCCCTAATTATTCCTGGCATAGCCACGGCAAACACACTAATGTAAACACAATCAACAGAAAGACACACTCGCAAGAAGTGCATCTATGGACACACAACATACGCATGCAAACAAACACAGTGGCGAAGAGCTATGCTTTCTCCCAAGTGCATCACATGAAAAAAATTAATAATTGATAATGTACAAAATATATGAAAATAACATGTCTAGTTACATACAAATGATCTGTACAGGCTCTTCGAGGGGGGGAACTTAGTCTCTCTATCTTACTTCCCCCCCCCCCCCCTAAGGTTGGCTACGCCACTACTTAGAACTGACCATTCAGGAATAAAAAGAGATTTAAAATAATCAGATAATGCTTCAGGCTAAATTGCAGATTTAGATAGATAAAAACAAAGGTAGCCTTGCACTAGACCCATCTTGGACAGCGAAAGGACTTGCAACATTCCTGTGTGGGTACTAGAAGCACCCCCTTGATGAGTATTCAAGATTTTGTTTTCCAGAGAACCAACAAATTCTTATTTTCTAATGGTCATATAGAATCTCTAGCTGATTTTCTTTTCATCAAAAAATTTTCTAATCCTAAGCGAAATGCAGCTTTATAGAATTCTAAGCTATTAAACCTTGCAAACTTTTCTATAGAAAATTAAATCATGTCTGCATAAGTACAGATTCCTAAAAGCTCATTCCAGTTCTTCTTCTGTGTCAACTCAGTATACATCAAACTCATTAATCCAACCCAAAACTCAGAACTAACACACACACAAAACATACGCACACAGAAGAGTAATTGGAATTGTACTAACCTGAAAAACAGGAGCGGCAAAGAACCTGACATTGTTGCCAAACTGAGATGGGTTCCTGTAAAGAAACCAACTTTGATTACTCTCAACAGCAGAAGACGCACCTGCTGTAATGATGGGCAAACTTTGATTGATCAAAGATGGAGTCTTGGTTAGAGAACAGCATACTTTGAACTGGTTTGATAAATTCCTAATCTGTGATTGTTTGATTCGGCACCAAAACGTCATCTTTCAGAGAGAGAATTTTGGATTGAACAGGGTTTTAGACACAGAAAAAGAGAGGTGAACGGAGATTTTCTGGATTCTCAAAAAAGAAACTTTGAATAAGCCAGGAACAGGAAGAAGTGTGCGGTGGGCCTTTTACTTGGGCTAGTGACTCTGTAATAACCCAATGGGCCGAAACTATTAATCCGATATTGGGAAAATTTCGGTGAAATAGCTTTGGATCATAAGTCGATGATGGATCTTCATTATTATATTTTAATTTTTAAATATGATTTTTTCGCTCGATACAAAGGGAGATAAATTACGTGACGACGACATTGGATCGAGCAATCTCAAATTCTCGACTGGGTCATGGGCCAATGATACTGAAGGCCTCGGTTTAGGCTCGGTTGGTATAACATATAACAATAAATCGATCGAGATTTTTTGTTTGATTTGATGTTTTATCTTCTGTCATATATTTTTTAAACACCAACTTATATTATATTATTTAAAATTTTAATGTTATTTTAGAAATAGTTAGAATGAAGTTTTAATAAAATAATAAAAAATTAAATGGGATAGAGAATCCGAACTTCAACAAACCTATATCTTCATCTTAAAACTATCATTATCCCTAGGTAAGACTACAAGCGTAGAAAGCAGGAATAAATGAAAAATAGAAACACATAACATGTTATATCATGATCCAAATTGATAATTTTCTTCCTGTTAAGACTAGCTATAATCGAACAAACATTCACGAGAGACTGAGATCGAACTCATATCCAAGAAATCAATATAACTACAAGTATTTAGAGAAATACAAATAAAGTAAAAATACACAATATAATTTATTTCTAGACACTTCTGAACAACATATATATGAGTAAAATGAATCTCTCTCTTGATACACACATATGACATATGTATTTCTCTCAAAGTTGTATTTTGATTCTAACTAGTGAAGCTCATGTATATAGGGGACGCACTAATGTCAAAATCGTGTGAGAATCAAACCAAAAGAAATGGAACGAAAGAACGAAGAAACCCTAGTTTATCGTTTTACGATTTATTTTAAAACTCAAAATTGAAGCCCAAAATGACTTGTACATCACATAAATAGTTTTCAAACCTTCTCGAAACCCTAAACAACTTAAAACAAAAATTTCAAAAAAAAAAAAATTCAAAAAATAGTAAATTATCAATTTCGACCCTTAAACGATCTCCGATGGCCAAAATTTAATGTGCATCTGCACTCCTCCAACAAAGTTTTAAGTTCGATTCCTTGACTCGTTCCACAAGTTCCGTACGAATATCAAATCATT
This sequence comes from Lobelia cardinalis, assembly GCA_028566635.1. Classification (NCBI taxonomy): domain Eukaryota; kingdom Viridiplantae; phylum Streptophyta; class Magnoliopsida; order Asterales; family Campanulaceae; genus Lobelia; species Lobelia cardinalis. The sequence continues at coordinate 8,830 of JAOWAN010067214.1, forward strand.
CCAAGACTGTGACTTTTTTTAGTTCATATTTCTTCGGCTCGGCTACATCATGCATATTCACTAATCTCCTCGTCGTCGATCTGCAATTTATGTCAAACACTAATAAGTCCTACATACTAAAAGGAATTTGCATAAAAATCCCAATAAATTCTTCCTTGATTCGAATTCTCAAATCTCAAAAATACCTGAAAAATTCTTTTCTCGATATTTTTCTCCTACTTGCTTTCGCAACATGTTTTTTCCTACAAAAATTGGCCTTCAAATAGAAAATTCTTTTTTTCACTTTTCCTCCTTGAAGAATGAAGCATTTTCTCTTATAAATTTTGCACATTCGCCTTTCTTCCAATGTAACAGTACCCATGGAACATCAATATACTAAGTTACACTATATTCCTAGTCACATTGGAATATATTTCACATTCAAAGCAATTTTCACACTTTCATCACGAAGCTTGAAGCGTACATCTAACACCTTCAATCTTCTTATTCTCATTGTTTCGCACTTTGATTTCACCAAGTTACTCTTTGTGCGCAATGTATCAAACATAGATCAATCCTTGCAAATGCAGCAGAATTTACTTCCATTTATTCTATTCAATCGAAACACCATCAGTTGCAATATATACGATTGACAAGAAGTCACCATCACCATCAATCACATTGATCTTCTCCTCATTGATATTTTTATTTTTCTTCAAATTTCGCAAAATTTTTCAAATCTTCACGAAATTATGGATAACTATTTTGCATGTGACCCTCCTCTCCACCGTAGAAGCACTCTATAACTCGTATCTCTATTTCCCCTCGGTCAAGACTTTGATCTTCCTCTTGTGCAATTCCATTTGTAAGTTGTTCTTCTTTCAAAACTAACTACAACTAGTAAACTTTCTTGATTGGACAAACTATTACTCTTAGTCATTCTCTCATTATAACTCAACGCTTTCAATACATTTTCACGTGTTAAAATAGTCATGCATATTAACATAGTCTGTGCAAATGGCCTAAAGGACTTGAGTAATGATGAAAATATCAACAAAACTTGTTCCTTATCCTTTATTAACCCATCAACATTAGATAACTGACATATTAACTGATTAAAACAAGTTTATATGATCATGCAAATTACCTCATTCACTAAGCTTTAACGTGTACAGATCCAATCTTCTAGAACGATCGATTTGTCAATGACTTTGACTCGTATATGCTAGCAATTTTATCCCCAAATACCCCTCTCGCTTTTCTCATTCAACACATTATACTTTATCTCGGGAGCAAATGCTAAACTAATTGTACTCGATGCCTTATTTCGTATCTTCAAGCATTCTTCTTCCTTCAACTCCACCAGCTTGATCTCTAGCAGAGCTTCATCAACGTACCATTGCACCAACACATCTTCAATCATCATCTTTCAAACCCTGAAATCCTAATTATTTCCATCAAATATGTGGATAACATATTTTGATCTGTCATGATCCATCTTCATTCTCAACACGAAAGTGCAATCCTTTAAAATCCTAGCCATCCATCCGACTGAAATTTGCCTCGGCTACACACTTTTAAATCCGAGCTTCACCATTTAGAATTGAAGCCCGAATTATTGCGAACCCACTATTCAAATATCCCGACGATCCATTAGTGTACAAAATTGCACCATCAATTATTCCTCAAATGCACAGATTGTTTTGAACCTAATTAAAAAATTGTTCATGTTTTTCTTTCACTTGACTATTTCTAAATATACGATTTTTTTTCATCGAACCTCACTTTCATACAAATTGTGGGGATCGAACCCACCTGTGAGAACCCCCGTTCTCGAGCCCTCTCTCGCGGATTAAGGAAAACCTTTGGTCTTAATCGCGTTTTCGAGATGAAAGGTCATCGGGCGTTTTTTGTGAGAAACTATGTGTATGTGTGTGTTGGGCTTCTCTTTAGTGACCACTCATTTATTGAGAAAATGAGAGTCGCCAACTCCGTTTTTGTTTTAGGCTTCGGAAGCACAAGCCTTTGGGTTTTGAAGAGATGCTTAGGTCCGGGGGCTAAGTTACGAATTGGGAAGAACCGAATCACCCAATTCACCCTAATTAAAGGTCTCTAAATGGTGTTCTAGCATGCGATAGTCTCTTAAGGTTGGTCAAAGGTTGGTCAATGCTCCACTATATTTCCATGAGGGTCAATGTGATGGATGGTCAACTTAACTCCTAGGTTAAGTCAAAAGCATGTGCTCATAGAAGTGGTCACAAGGCATGTTTGCAAGGAAGAGCATATAAATCATGATAAGGGCAAAATGGTCATTTGCACACAAAGAAAATGAGGGCATGATAGTCCCAAAGTCATGTATGGCAAAAGGGTAATCTTTACAAGGTAAGGGAGAGGATTAAGAGAGTCATTGACTCATATTATCCTTCAAGTAACACTCCTAAGCTATGAAGAAGCTTTAGGAGATGATACTATCATCATGGGATGTTTTATTTTAGTGAAGAGAGCATTTGTTAGTCTAATTAATCATGAAAGCTAACAAGATGTAAAATCGATATTAAGGATATTAGAGTAGTCCTAATCACTAGATAGGATGTGACATTAAGTGTTCTTTCCAAATCTATCTCCAAGAAGGAGAAAATCCCACTAAGGAGATCCAAGAACATATGTCTATTCCTCACTTCTAGATCTTCTTAGGACCATTACAAGAGAAGGAGATAAATAAGATAGAGATCTACTAAGAAGATAAAAATAGAGGCAAGAAAAGCAAGTTCAAGGGATTAATTGTTGCGCCCCGAGTCCTGTGATGTCACGTTTCCCGGGGAGTGACGTACTATGACACAACATACGATGCGCGGAAGCGATTACCTGTCAAGCCCTAGTGC
>JAOWAN010067224.1:0-11689 GCA_028566635.1 Lobelia cardinalis
AATTGTTGACGGAGTGGTCTTTGAATAGAAAATTAAAAGTTCGATGATGAAAAACAATAAAAAAAAATACTTCGGTGCGATATGTAAAAAACGGGTATAGTTGAGTGATTTTTCTTGCACTTTACCCAACAACTTAATACTAACAAATAAATTTTTCCATGGCTATATAACAGGAAGGTATTCGTTTCAATACTATCTTAAGGGTAAAGCAGTATTTTTACAAGGTAAAGGTATCTGTCGGAAGACTTCAAGTATGAAGGGTTCCGTTTATCAGAAGACTTATTGTGAAGGCTGCTGATTCAAGTGTTTCGCTCAAAAATTTCCAACGATCAGATTTCAATCCTTCTTTCGTTGCCTCCAAGATTCAAATTCAAATTTATTTGAAGAACAACGGCTACAAAGACACTTTTCATCGCTTGTGAAGTCAGTACGAGGATGATGGCAGACAAGATTGTGCTATAACGTTGGACAGATCAAAAGAGACAAATCATAGTACTGAGCGCATAACAAACCGAGTCCACTTTCGACACGTGTCCTGTGACAGATCCTCTGGAGTCCTCCGAAGTTCAGAAATTGCCTATAAATAGAGAAGGACCTCCCAACTTGCAAATTGGTTGAAACTCTGAAGCTGCCAACACTCTGTCAACAAGGGATCTGGATCCTAAGTTATCATACTTTTGCATTCGAATCACTTGGAGAGATTAGGAAATTTATAGATCCAACCCTTACTATTACCAGCCAAATCTCACTTAGTATTTTGTTGTAATCATCAAACATTTAGGAATGCCTCCCTCACCGAGATCCTAGGAGGTTGTTTGGTGAACTTGTAGACATACAGGTGAGTGTATACACTTAGATGCACACACTCACAAAACACCGGTCAACTTGCTTGCTGTAATTATTTTGAGTGTTCCGATTTTTCTTTCTTTTCTTGTAAAGGCCAGCAGATCAAGTTTGCTGTTGGCTGACACTTGTAATAGAATAGGACAATAGTGGATCTCTCTCACAAATCCAAGTCTGACCAGCTTGGTAGAGGATTAGCCAGTTAGTTGGTGAACCTCTATACATTCTGTGTGCTTTACGTTTTTGCAATTTCCTTTCTGTTTAGATTACTTCATTATCTGTCTGGCAACTCTCATATCCTCAGGATCAGATAACTCTTCTTTCCACAAAGGCATCCGTCTGAGCGTAAATTTACAAACATCTTTGTAAACAGATTTCTTCCTTAGCAAATTCACTTAGTCTTCCGCTGCACTAAAACCCCTTAATCAATTCAAGGGTGAGAATTTTGTAAGTTATTTGTTTTAAGGAGAAAAATTTTAATTGGCTATTCACCCCCCCTCTAGCCTATATTGAGCTTTAGTGGAACCAACAATTGGTATCAGAGCTAAACACTCTTGAAAAACAATTTTCAAAACTAGCCTCACAGCTAAGATGCCTGATCCTATGACTCTAAATGCTGCTCTGGTGCCTGTCTTGGATGAACAGAGGTTCTCCTTTTGGAAAATTAGAATTAAAAGATATTTGTGGTCCTTGGACAAGAGAATGCCAGAATGTCTTACTCGTGGTCCATTTTATCCTACCAAGGTGTCTACTGGTGTTCCTCCAGTGGGTCATCCGGATGATGTTCCCTATCCTCCTGCTGGAGAAATCATGATCAAGCCTGAAGCAGAGTGGTCCGAAGAAGACAAAGTGCTGGACTCACTTGATAGAAGAGCTGCACACATATTGTTTGTTGCTGTTCAAGATAGAAGCTTTGAGCAGATAGTAATGTGTGAAACTGCCAAAGAGATTTGGGATGAACTCTGTGAGTACTTTGATGGAGATGAAGCTTGTAAAAATAACAAGTTGTACAACTGCATCATTGCCTTTGATACCTTCAAAAAGGATCCAAAGGAATCTCTTAAAGTCTGCCAAAATCGATTCACCAAGGTATTGAATGACTGCAGAGCTCTTGGCAAATTTTATACTTTTAAAGAAGTCAATATGAGATATCTTAGTTGCTTGGGAGCTTTTTTTTTTTAAAAGAACCAGGGCGTTACCTGGTGGGAATGAATACCCGTTTTATTAATAATGGAAAGAATAAAAATGAGGGGGACTATCAAGTGACTCACTTGATATAGCCAAAACCTCTAAAAAAGAAATACAAGGTAACAAAGCCAAAACAAAGCAGCCTAACTATTTTTGTCTAAAAGAGTAGATTCCATGTTGATCACTAACAATAGCAGTCCTTGCTTCCCTTGGTAAATCCTTGCTTGACCAGAAATAAACCTCATCTGAAATGTTGTGAGCATAATCCGCCAACCTGTCAGCCACCATGTTGCACTCTCTAAAACAATGATCTATTTGCCACTGACCCAATAAAGCCTTGCATTGCCTTAAAGTATATATGCATTTCCAAGGATGAGCCTTAGTATCTTTGAGAAAGTCTACAGCAACCTTGGAGTCCGTTTCAATGAAGATGGAATTGAGCTGGAGTTGATGGATTAAATGGAGGCCATCCTTTAACGCCAGGACCTCTGATTCCATATTAGATTTACTACCATACTTTTTTGAGAAAGCAGCTACAAGAGCACCATAACAGTCTCTTATGACCCCTCCTCCTGTACCAATACCATTTCTAGAGGAACCATCTGTGTTAAGTTGATATTCTGCCCTGTTCTTGAAGGTCCATTTAAGCCATCTCCCTCTCTGAATCGAAATTTGCTGTATAGAGAAACCCATATTAGTCATGAGCAGCCTATGATGCTTGGATAGAGGAGAACGTGGATGAAGAATGCACATCATTTCTTGTAAATGGGAGTAAACAATAGCAATTAAATTATCTCTCAACAAATGAGAGTCCTCAAAAAGTGTTGTGCACCTTAGCTTCCAGATTTCCCAAAGACCGAATGCCAATATACCAATTTTCAGGGCACCATGTTGAGAGTCTATTTTTGAACTATCAATCCATATCTCAAAGAGATGAGACAGGGAAACATAACTAGAGATCATGGACAGCTTCGTTGCAAAATGCGACCAGAACTGATCAGCCCAACCTGATCGAATAAACAGATGTTCCATGGACTCTTCTTGATGATTAAACTCATAGCAAACACATTTTGAAGCTAAGTGGATCCCTTTTCTCCGGACCAACGTGTCCACAGGAACAGCACCGTGGACAACCTTCCAAACGAAGCAAAAAACTTTCATTGGAATCCACTTTGCCCAAATTTTTTTTGCCCAGCAAACAGAATTAATAGGAGAATTAACCATCTTATGATGAATCTTTGTAGAGAACTGCCCTGTAGAAGAAGGAGAATAAACTAGTACATCTTTGGACTGTGGATGAATTTGTACCTCTGAAATAATGTCAAGCTGCTCAGGGGAAAGAAGGGGTTTAAAAGTACCCAAATCCCGAAAAGCTTCATGAACAGTCAAGCTTTTATCACTTGGGAGAGGACCCTGTAAAATCTGGCCGCACCAATTGTCTTGCCAAAAAGAAACATTGCCTTCTCCTACCATCCATCTTGATTGAGACTGAAGCATTTGAATATGTGGAAAAATGGCCCTCCAGACGTGTGAACTATTACTAGGAAGATAAAAGACTCTAGCTATAAAGTATTTTTGCCTCATCCAATCTGACCATATGGAATTTCCGGATAACACGCCCCAGGCTAACTTTGCATGCATGGTGTCCATCACTTGCTGAAGAGTTCTCACCCCCAAACCACCTAATTTAATAGGAGTACATATTGTTTTCCATGACACCCATCTACACCATTTTTCACCTTCATGATCCCATAGAAAACTTACTAGATGTCTTTTAATTCTCAACAGAATTGCCTTTGGAGCTTTTAAACTTGCAAGAGTGTAAATCGGAATGCTAGCAAGTACTGATTTGATTAGGCATTTTTTTTAAAGAACCAGGGCGTTACCTGGCGGGAATGGATACCCGTTTTATTAAAAAGAAAATAACAGTACAAGGAGGGGGACTAACGGGTGACTCACCCGATATAGCCAAACCTCGAAACGGAAATACATATAAGACTAGGCTATGGAAGCAAAGAGGGAACATTATTTTCGAAAAGTATATAAATCTTCCTGGTCTCTCTGTAAAGCTATCTTGACATGGATAGGTAAATCTGTTTCTGACCAATAAAATTGGGAACCATTAAAATGATGTGCAAAGTCTGCAAGTCTGTCTGCTACCTGATTGCCTTCCCTAAAACAATGTAGAATTTGGCAAGATCCAACCAACTCCTTACAATATCTCAAGTGATAGCAACACTTCCATGGAATGTTCTTCAAACCTGCCATGAAGTCGACTGCCACCATGGAATATGTTTCTATCACCGCATTAGTGATATGCAACTGACGTAACAAAATAAGACCATCCTTCAACGCTAGAACTTCAGCCTCCATATTGGGACCTTGACCATAATTCCTAGCAAAAGCTCCTACAATCTTACCAAATCTGTCACGGATTACCCCTCCACCAGTAGCAATACCATTTCGACTAGAGCCATCAGTGTTTAATTGAAAAGACGCATTGTGCTTTAAAGACCACTTAATCCACTGCCATTTCCTTCGTATCACAGCCTTGGTAGAAAGTTGAAGAGCAGTTATAGCAATAGCTTCAATCCGTGAGCAATGGCGCTGAGGTTGATACATCCTCATGTAATTGTCCAGGTCTGCCAGAACATTTTTTATAATCACAGCCCCCTCCACTCTTATGCCATCAAACCTTGCTTTACATCTAGACCGCCAAATTTGCCAAAGTCCAGACACCAAGATACCAACCTTTAAAGCACCGGGCTGAGAATTTGTTGAAGTACTCAACCAAGTATCAAAAAGATGTGGTAAAGAAACATACTGACTTACCATGTTGAAGACATCTACAAAATATTTCCATACCTGTTTGGCCCAAATGAAGGATACCACACAACTCAAACCTCCCACCACCTTAACTTTTACTGTTAGAGCTTGATCATTTGCATCCAAAAATTCCACCTTGACTCTGTGATCCCAAAATACCCATATGTGGTAGTTTTCGGGATTTCTTTGCATGTGGAAAGGGTACCCAGTTCTTCTAGCCACTCTCAAGATCCTATTCCCCTTTATTTTTGGTTCGAGGATGGCCATAATCACAGGGTCATGCTGAAGTCTAAGAGTTCTCATGTAATCCACAGTGGCTTTATTACCCACCCCTCTTGCGTTCCATATGATTGTCTTCATTGGGCAACTCGATGGGCTTGATCATGTTGGGCCAGTGCAGCTGCCCTAGTCACTCTCTTATTCTTTAGCAGAAACAAAGCATTCTTCACCTTTTTACACTGTTTCTTGAAATGTGCCCTGGCCTCATCGGTGAACATGTAGGACTTAACATTCTCCATCGATTTGCTACGTTTAAGAAGAACCAATCTGTTGCATGTTCCATGGTACGCACCCCTTCTGTGTAAAAAACCATCGCTGTCCGACGCATAAAAATCTGTATTTTGGTTCTATTGGCCTATGACTTCCCCATATTGGAATAGTTGCTTCTTCATACCATCCATGACCGTACCACGGGAAGAAGCAAACAGATCAATTTTGATCTCATCTTTGCCAACAATCCTGGGATCCAAATTAATTAATTCATCATCTTGCTCCTTGGAGATCTCATCAATCTGCTCTTGATTATTGGATGATTCTTGATTCTGGGTTTGATTTCCTCTCTTTCTCTTAGTAAGCAAACCCTCCTCTTCGATTTCCAGATCTGTATCTCCCTCATGATAATCCCGAAGTGCATTGAAAGGGTTATGATCTTGTTGTGTCGCTTGATGACCCATTTTCCTGCTTTCATTCTTGCCCGTATCCGACACCATTACTTTCATATTATTCTGCTTCTGACCCTTTAAGCTTTCCAAGGTCGAGAACACTTTTTGAATCGGAATATCCTCTGTCATCTGCTTAGTTTCTTTGTCTGCTTGTTTTGAATCTCCTGCCTTTGCCTGATTGTTATCTTCCATCTCTACGGAATGTCTTAATGCTTGAATATCTAAAGTAGTTTTGGGCTGCGATGTTAAGGTATCCTGTGTCTTATTCCTTCGCTTTGCAACGACCGTCTACACCTGCTTGCCATTCCCTTCAGTCACATATTTTCCTTGAACACTCTGGCTCTGGTTGTTGACTCCATTGTGCGGATTATCCTAGATTGTCTGTGTCTTCCCCATCCCCTCTTGATCAGCTTCCTTATGTATTTTAGGAGGAGGTTTACTGACCCTCTTTTTCCTACATTGATCCTGATAATGTCCTATCAATCCACATCCATGACAAAAAGACAAATTACCCTCATATTCTATATATTGCCAAAAACCAATGTCCTTTGATCTACCAATCCATACTCTTTCTGGTAACCCATCAGCAATATCGACTTCTAAGCATATACGAGCATACAATGGGGTGCTCAGGGTTAAAGTTTTGTCATCAGCCCGAAGGAAGGTGCCAACCGAACTACCTATTCGGTGTAAACATGACGGGGTAAAATAGTGTAGTGGTAGGTTATGCAACCGAGCCCAAACAGCCACCTTAGGACTATCCTTTGTAAAAGCAAAATCCGTAGTCCAACGGAACAAGCGATAATAAGATGAATTAATGGATTTGGACTCACGGGATAACGCGCGAAGCATATCTTCATTGGTGTACATGTGAACCATTATGTGCCTCGGATCAAGAAGACCAACATTGAACCCACCAAGCAGCTTCCATTGCGTTTGTATGTGGTTTTTAATGTCGTGTAGTATGGGTCTTCCTTGCATGAATTTCATGATGAGTGTAAACTTCAGATTCTGTGCAACGTCTTCATCCTCCTTTTGCGTAAAATACACCGCAGGCACTCCATTAATTTTAATGGGTTCTTGATAAACCAGAGGTATATTCTTCAAACTTGGAATGAGATTATCATCAAAGCATGCTCTGTTGCCTTTAGCAATGGTCTCGGTAAAGGAGAGAGGTTTAGGGATTGAGCCGCTTGGGTGTGTTGATATGGTAGTGGGTTGCGCTTCAATATGGGAAACATTGATCGAAGGTTGATCAATGCTATGATTCATATGGACAGCATTAATGGCAGACTGCTGCCCATTAGGGTTTGCATGGTTGATGACGGCAGACGTGGGAGGGATAGCAGAGTGAACCACCCTAGTGTTAGCGGTGGGAATGGTTGAGTTTAATGAGTGGAGAAAGGGATGCCCGCCCTGCGGTGGATTCACCACCACAGGGTTAGGTGGCGCCGCCACAATGATGGGGACGAAGGAAACTGAATGGTGGAGGGAGATCGCACCTAGTGATGGTGTAATCGCACCTCTTCTTTGGCTTGATGTTCGGGGGGATAGTATAAGTTATTGATTTTTTCTGGGAAGGGATCGAACAATCGCCCAGCAAAGCTAAGAAATTTACCTTTCCATCCAGCAATTTTATTAGAGATCTTCTCAATCACGTGAGCAAAATATCGGATTTTTGGCCTCCCAGTAAACAGATGAACTCCTAGATATTTGATAGGAAGAAATTGCTGCTGGAAACCAGTAAGCCTAGAGATCAAATCCACTCTCATCCTTGGACATCGAGAAGAAACCACAAAACTAGATTTTTGAGTATTCACCAGTTCGCCCGAAGTGCTTTCATAGCTGTGTAAAAGAGCCATAAGATTGTGGAGAGATTTTGTTGAACCATTGCAGAATATGAGGCAATCATCCGCATACAAAAGATGTGAAGCCCCCAAATAACGCCTACCACATCTGTACCTCATAATCTTGCCTTCCTCAATCTTCTTGTTTAAAGAGTGAGATAGGACCTCTTGAGCAATTATAGAGAGGAGGGGGGATAAAGGTTCCCCCTGTCTCACTCCTCTGGACGACTTAAAGAAGCCATGTTGAGTCCCATTGATCTTCACAGAGTAATGAACATTGTTCACTATTCTGATGATAATATCACAAATCCTTTCATCAAAACCTTTAGCCAGTAGAGACTTCTTCAAAAAATCCCACTCCAACCTATCATAAGCCTTTGCCATGTGCAGTTTAAACATGACATTATTGCCCCTGACCTTCCTGCCCAAAGAAGCCACCATCTCTTGAGCTAAACAAATGTTTTCTTGAATGTTCCCCCCTTTAACAAAACCAGTTTGTTCTCCAGAGATCACTGTAGGAAGAATGTCTCCTATCCGCATTGCCAGAACCTTGGAGATCACCTTGGCCAAAAAAGTGCACAGGCTAATGGGTCTGTAGTCTGATAATACGGCGGGGTTCTTTTCTTAGGGATCAAAACAATAATTGTAGTGCCTATACCTTTGTGAATTTGCTTGCCAGAGAAAAAACTTTGAACAGCATTCACAACATCACCCTTTATTGTATCCCAGCAGCCTTGATAAAAGATACCAGTAAAGCCATCCACCCCAGGAGAGCTCTCCGGATTGATAGCAAACACTGCTCTTCTGATCTCATCCTCACTAGGAATTTTGGATAAAGCAATATTTTGATCAGAAGTGACCACCCTCTCAATACCTTCAAACAAAGATTGATCAATGACATGGGGTTGAGTCGAAAATAGATCAGAATAGTAGGCAACAACCATGTCTACTATAACTTGCTGATCATCACACCAACTTCCGTCATCTAATTTTAACTTCATAACTGCAAAGTGCTGTCGTTCTCTCAGAGTAGCATGAAAATAGGCCGTGTTTCTATCCCCATCCTGTAACCATTTCACTCTAGCCTTCTGCTGGAAGAGGTCTGATTCCCACTGAACGAGTTGAACAATATGTTGCTTTGTTCTCAACAAGGTCTCATTTATAGAATCTTCCCAATTTTGTTGCAGCTGGAATTCAAGTCTGCAAACTTCCTCCTGCTTCTGGCTTAAATTGAAATGAACATTCCCAAAAGTATTCCAGTTCCAGGCCCTCAGATGATACCTTAAATGACACAACTTCTTATGAATAGAAAACATGGGATTACCTTCAAAAATTGTTCCCCATTGAGTAGAAACAAATTGTTGAAAATCCGCATGCTCCAGCCACATCTTCTGGAACTTGAAAGAGGCTTTTGGTCTTGAAACATCCTGTAGCGTGATCAAAAGGGGGGCATGATCAGATTTGAATCTTGCCAGGTGATAAACATTAAAACCTGGCATGTTCTGTAGGAAGCCATTGTTAACAAACACTCTGTCTAGCCTTTCCCATATTCTTCTAAGGCCCTCTTGATTGTTATACCATGTAAAGGTATTGCCTATAAATCCCTCATCCATGAGACTTGTGTGATCCACCATCCTTCGAAAATCCTCCATGCTGTCCAAATCCAAACTAAGCCCCACAATCTTTTCCTCCTCACTAAGAATAGCATTAAAGTCTCCTCCAACAAACCACGGATCCGTCATATTTCCTGCAAGGGCAATCAGACTATCCCATAGAGCCTGTCGTAGAAGCCTTTCACACTTCGCATAAACAAAGGTAGCCACACAACGGCCCTCTTGATGTTCCACGCGAACAGTGATCATTTGGGAAGAAGCTCCGACAAAAGATATGCTCAGTCTATTGTTCCAAAAAAGCCAGACATGATAGTTATCAGGATTTTGCTGCATGTAACTCGAATAACCAACCTTCCTAGCAACCCGAATAATCATGTCACCCTTGATCTTTGGTTCTAGGATCACCATCAAAGCAGGATCATGCTGTACCTTAAGAGTCTTTATGTAATCCACCGTTGCTTTATTACCAATCCCTCTGGCATTCCAAATGATAATCTTCATTGAGACTTGGAGGATTCTGCTCGCTGTTGGGCCTGAGCAGCTGACCTTGTAATTCTTTTGTTCTTTAGAAGGCACATAGCATTCTTCACCTTTTTGCATTGTTTTTTAAAATCCTCCTTAGTCTTATCCGTAAAGAAGAACGAATTCACATCTTTCATGGATTTGCTTCTTTTCAGGAGGACTAACCTTCGACATGTACCATGATAAGCCCCCCTTCTTTGTGTAAAGCCCTCACTGTCCGAAGCATAAAAGTCGGTATTTTCGTTCCATTGGCCTACAACCTCCCCATACTTAAAGATGGGCTTCAGTTTCTCCACAATCGGCATACTATGGTCCTTCGAAAAGAGATCACCTTTTATTTCATCTTTACCTTTAGTCAATGGATCCATGTTGATAATTTCCATGTCTTCAATGTCTGTTTCCTCCTCCTCTAGAGCTCTATATTTGTTTGAGAGCTGTACTCTTTGATGAACTCTGGTCCCGTCCCTGTCACTTGCTATTTTGTTACCCGTGGCTTCTTCCAATATAGGATTTGTGGCTTCCTTGGCCTGTAATATCTCCAACCTACTTAGCGATTGGAATATTTGTGTTACTGGAACCTCACTTGAAATAATTTCCTATCCCTTGTCCAGGTTGGCTACCTCACTTGGAGCAGTTTTCTGTCCCTGTTCATTAACTTTAACCCCCTCATTACGTGGCTGATTCCCTTTTAAAACATTGGTCTCCTGACTCTTCCTGTTCTTCACCACTGTCCATACTTGTTTGGGGGGGATTTCATGATTAGGATGCGGTTGCTGAGGCAATGTTTTATCGCCCTTCTCCCCATTTTTATTTCCATTGCCATCACCGTCCTTGCTCTTCCTTGTGATTACTTGAGACGTTTTCCATTTCTTCCTACAGTTATCCTGACTATGCCCAATAAGACCGCAGATGGAGCAGTAATCTAGCTTCCCCTCATATTCCACGTATTGCCAGTACCCTTTCTCATTCAAAGGCCCTATCCAGATCCTCTCCGGAAGACCCTCCGCAATATTGACTTCCACACAAATTCTAGCATACATAGGATTCTGTAAAGTTAAGGGGAGCTGCTTGGCATATTAAAATCACCTCTTTGAAAGATTCAAAAGATTTGAATCTCATGTCTTTAAAAAATCTTGTTTCAAACCTCACTACCTATGAAAGTGAGCTTAAATTGCTTTTAGAACCTGAAAAATATATGAAAACTCTTTCTTTAAAAGCACAGTCTGAATCATCCGTGAGAATTACCAGTCTGTCAGATGACTCTAGGTTTGAGGAAGATGAAAATGCTTTGATGGCCAGAAAATTTCCAAAGTATAGGAAGTTTTATAAAAATTTTAAAGCCAAACAAAATCAGCAATCTTCCAGTTTTCAAAAGACCTCCAAGAGACCTTTCATAAAGGCCTCTGCTTCTAAAGCTCCTTCGAAAGACTTGCTGTGTTTTAATTGTAGAAAACCTGGCCACTTCTCTTCAAAATGTCCTTGGCCAAATTTTGAATATTTCAAAAGGAAGTCTCCAAAAACTCAAAAATAGAAGGGTATGGTTGCAAATGAGGAGCCAAAGGAAATACCCATCTGGTGTGAGACTGACTCTGAAGAAGAGCAAGATAATAGCACTGAAGGGACTGAAACTGCCCTTGTAGTGCTCTCTGAAGCTGACATCCATCCCAGCCGAAATTTCAAAAAGGAACCTTCCTTCTTTGATCCTACCACCAAGATTTTGGAGAAAACCATAAAAGTACCCAACTGTGGGGAATTGATATGCTACAAAACAGGTGAGAGTTCTTACACTCACCTTCCTCCTGTGAATCCCTTTTCTAGGCCAAAATTGAGTATTGATCAAATTGAGGGAAAGAGTAAGGTTTCTAAGAAAAAGAAGACTTCTGAGTCTACTGTTTCTGAATATGTTCCT
>JAOWAN010067243.1:0-11689 GCA_028566635.1 Lobelia cardinalis
TACAAATATGGACTCCTTCGCCGATGCATCACCTGCAGATGACACATCGACTACGAGAGCCCCCAAATCATCAGCCCAGTCCTGGCATCCTCTTCAGTCGATGGAAATTCAAATAGTTCAAATAGCTTAAAGTGTACATAGCGGAATACAAATCCATCAAATAGGTTCTATCACTTGAACCATAACAAACAAATATAACTCATTAATAGTCCCAAATAACTCGGACCACAATCAGATTGCACCATACAAGATGCAGCCAAAGAAATTCGATAACAAAGAAAGGCAAAAGTTACTAGGTCGACAAGAACCCCTTACCTCGGTTCCAAAGCCTCCAGAACACTTGCAAATGCACTCCTTAATCTACCAAATTCAAATGACACTATATAAACAACATGTCATACAGATGTATATAATGTAAGATTAACCCTAATACGCAATATAAGTCGATTTCATATTCCTGATAGTTTTCTATTTCAATTCAAATTCTAATTTTACCATTTTTCGATTCTATACGAAAACTTATTCAAATTAGCCTTTTTAAATCATTACAATCGGATTAAAACGAGTAAATTATCGTCGTTTCAACTTTTAACGTTTAATAGGGCTAATTTGTAGGTTACAAAAATAGAAATTTATTAACTTTCGTCCTAAAATTCAACCATTTCTAGAATCAATATATTTCCTAAATTCCTAACAATTAAAATGTCATTCCAATTGATCCCAAACTAATTTTTACGATATCCTACGGCATCAATGAATGCTATTAGGGCTTCAAAGCTAACTTTGACATAACTTGTAAAAATAGGGTTCCAAAATATTTATTTCCAAATATTATAAAAGCTACCTCAAAACGTTCACAATAAAAAATAAACGGTAGAAAAATTACCCGTTTTGAATTCGAAACCCTCGTAAATTTTTTGAAATTTTTAGAAGGATTTTCCTTCTTTTTCCTTCCGTTTTCTTCTTTCTGCCGTGCCGTTTCCTTCTGCCTAGAAAAGTCGGTTGGCTGGTGGAAAGTCTGATTCTTATCATTCTCTCTCTCTCTCCCCCTCTCTCTTTTTTTTTTTTTTTTTTTTTTTCCCTTTTTCCTTTACCTTTCTTTCTCTATTCCATTTCTTTTTGTTCAATGCCTAGGTCGGTTCTTCTCTTCAGAAAGAAGCAGGAGAAAAAGGTAAGTCATTATATATTTTAATCTTTTTTTTTTCGTTCTTTTTTTCTTTTCTAATTAATTTTTAATAAGATTATTTACGATTTTAAATTATCTGACCTAGTTCTCATTCGTATATTCTGAAATGTAAGATTAGCTATTCTAACTTTTCTTACCACTTTATTTTTAGCTCCAATTATTTTTAAAACATCAAATCTCTATTCTCATTATTAACGTGTTGTCCAATTTTTGCGTCAAGTTAACAAATAAATATTTTTATAATTAATAGTAAATTATGCTTATCTCATTTTCAATCACCACTTTATTTCCAAACGACTTTGACATTACCAATTTTGTTCCAACTATAGGTTTATAAATTATTTCATTTCATTCCAATATAATTTAAAATATTAATAAAAAGTAATACAATATTTATATCTTAGTTTTCATGTATTTTTCCTAATTTTCTTAATTATAACTATTCTAATAGTTACTATTATAATTACTATTCTTATCATGAATTTCTAATATTCATTATTAATCTCATTATCATATTTTTAAGCATACCTTATCAAATATAATGCACACAGAATAGCACATATAGCATATATGCATGCAACTCTAATTGTCATTGGCAAATAAAGCACGTAAATGCAACCTAAAATGCATATACGTCATCCAGTGATGCTCGAAATATTACAATCCTCCCCTCCTTATAAGAATTTGTCCTCGAATTCACTTACCTTCTTGATCGAACAACTGAGGAAAGTTCTTTCTCATAACCTCCTTTGACTTCCATGTAGTTTCCTCAATCAAATGATCACGTCATAAAACTTTCACCAAAGGAATGACTTTCGTTCGCAATACTTGTAATTCCTTACAATCTAATATCTGAGTAGGTTGCTCCCCGTAAGACAAGTCAGCCTCCAATTGTATGGGCTCATAGCGAATGACGTGTGACGGATCCGTTAAATACTTCCTCAATAATGGTACATGAAATACATCGTGTACGTGTGACAAATCTGGAGAAAGTCCCAATCGATATGCAACTTTTCTCGCTCATTCAATAATCTCAAATGGACCGATGTAACGAGGACTCAGTTTTCCTTTCCTTCCAAATCTCATGATCCCCTATGATGGTGATACTCTGAGGAATACATGATCGCCCACATTTAACTCTAAATCAAAGCGTCTGTTGTCTGCATAATTCTTTTGGCGGCTCTGAGCAGTACTCATTCGATCACGAACCATTTTCACTTTCTCAGCTGTAACCTGTACCAATTCTGGACCCAGAAATTTTCGTTCCTCGACTTCATCTCAATTTGAAGGTGATTGACATTTTCTGCCATACAAAGCTTCAAAGGATCCATACAAATAGTAGTTTGATAACTATTTTCGTACGCAAACTCAGTCATGAAAAGACGTCCATTCCAATTACCACCGAAATCTAAACACATGCTCGCAAGATATTCTTGAGTGTCGAATGGTTATCTCAGATTATACATCTATCTGTGAATGAAAAGTTCCATAGCCTCCTGTAATTCTGACCAGAATCTAGACGCAAATTAAGGATGTCTATCTGATATAACATATACAGAAACACTAGATAGTCAAACAATCCCCGGTAGGTATGTACTCTCGTCAAGCAATCCGTAATCACATGTATGAAATCTTATTTCCTCGAATATCTAGGGAGTCCTGTAACGAAATTCATCATGGCATGCTCCCATTTCCATTAACGAACCAACAAAAGTTGCAACATCCCCGTAGATCTACAATGCTCTGACTTAACTTGTTAACATGTTAAATATCTTGATACATATTTTTTTTATCTCTTCCTTCATGTTCAACCACCAAAAGTGATCTTGTAACTCTTTATACATTTTGGCACTCCCTCGATGCGCTGTTAGACTAGCTCTGTGGGTTTCATCCACCATTTTCTCTTCCAGTTGTCATTATAAGATTACACACCAACGATTGCCAATTTTGATCACATCATGATTATGGAGTCTTAAATCCCCTACATCGCCAAGTTCAAGTTTGGTACTCAAAGTAATCAAATTTAGATCAATAGTCTATGCTACTTTAATTTTCTCCAATAAGGAAGGAGTTGGTTGAATATGTGATGACATTTCAAATGAACATGCAATTCTAATCTCTACTCCTAACTCCTGGATGTCTTGCAACAGATGTGACTGACTAGTAATAAAAGAGGTCATCTATGTCGCATTTCGAGTTCGGGAATCAACTACCACATTTGCTCCGCCCGAATGATACAGATGGCATAATCAAAATCTATCAATAACTAAAGCCATCGTCTATGTTTGATATTCATTTCTCATTGGGTTAATAATTACTCCATGCCCTTGTGATATCTAAATATTTCACTGGAATCTCCATGTAGATAATGTTTCCATAATTTTAGGGCAACCTAACTGCAAAACATTTCAGATAATGGGTAGGATTACTACTCTCATGGTGTTTTAGTTTACATGAGGCATAAGCAATCACCGTGTCGTGCTCCATCAGTACAAACCCCCAAACCCTGGTGAGAAGCATCATCGTAAATGAAAAAAAATCCCCCTTTGCTGGTTGGCAAGAGAGTATTCGTGCAATCACTAATTACTTGTTCAATCCTCTAAATCTGTCATCAAATTTGGCCATCCATTCAAATTTTACATTCATTTGAGTGAAACTATTCAAAGGTGACGCGATTCGAGAAACTCCTTCACAAATCTGCGGTAGTATCCAGTCAAACTCAAAAAACTTCGAATCATTGACACAAAAGTAGGTCTCTTTCAGTTAGCCATAGTTTCCACCTTCGCAGGATACAACCAATTCCATCCTTACTGATTATGTGCTCGTGAAACTTCACCTCTTTCAATCAAAAGTCATATTTCTTCAAAATACCAATCAAAGATATATCCCTCGATATTTGAATCACTATATTTAAGTATTGTGCTAATAGGTGAGGATGTCATTAATAAATACAATCTCAAGCTGATCCAGATAGAGTCTAAACAAATGGTTCATCAAATCCACAAAAATTACCGATGCATTTATAACTCTGAATGGCATCACTAAGAACTCGTTGTGGTCATATCTCGTATGAAAGTTGTTTTAGTCAATCTTCCTCGTTCACTTTCCGTTGATTATAATCTGGATGCAAATCAATCTTTGAGAAGTACTTAGCTCCGTAGACATGATCAAATAGATTATCAATTCGAGGCAATGGATATTTATTCTTGATAGTGATCTTGTTGAGTTCTTGATAATCGATACAAAGTATCAAAGATCCATCTTTCTTCTTCACAAATAGCACTGGTGCACCCCACGGCGATACGCTTGGTCTGATTAAGCCTTTATCAAGAATACATTGCAATAAAATCTTCAAATCCTTCAATTCATTGACACATTCTATAGGGAGTCCTAGATATAGGTAATGCTCTCAAAACAAATTCAATCTCAACTTCACGATCAGGGAAATCCTCTACAAATACATTTGCAAAATCCCGAACAGCTAATATGTCATTCAAATTTGGATCTTCTTCTTGGTGTCAACTACATGTGTCAAATATCCTTGACAAGATTTCTTTAATAACGTTCGAGCCATCATTGCCGAAATTAAATTTCCATTCTTACCATAATACTACCATGATACACAAACTAAGGTTGACCGATTACATTAAAAGTAACGATCTTCAAATAATAAATAATTTTGGCATAATACTTGATAAGCCAAACAATCCCAAGAAAATATCAAAATTCTCAAGATGCACATGAATAAGATCTACCAACAATATATGACCACATATACGAATAAGGCATGATATATGTACGACAGAAGCAAATAATACATCAGCAATAGGCATATCAAATGACGACGTCATATTCAAATTTTCAGGTTCGATATTTCATCGTGAAGTCATAGCATATGACACAAAGGAATGTCTTGGTGGTGTCCGTATCAAATATTAAAGAAGTATTGATAGCACAAATAGAGAGGATACCTCTAACAACTTTACTAGATTCCCTGGCTACACTTTTAACAATCCTCGTTCAAACTTTTAAGCTTTCTATAATTCATCCTCTACTAAAATCGGGTATTAATGGGATATCTCATTAAATCTAGCATCATATTTTGGCAATGTCAAACTGGCCTACTCAAGTTCAATAAATTGCTATTGTTTCACCGCTCGATCACTTGTTGTGAAATATATATATATTTGTAGATTTCACTCAGAAACAATAGCCAAGATCTATTAGCACATTCTAATACAAGATTAATCTTCACTAAGGTTGGATCAGTTGAATTATCAATTTCTTTCAATTTCATCTTAAGAAAATCCATAAGATCTTCATCAGGTTTTCTTTCTAAAGACATTTCCCCCTTCAAAACAATGTTATACATATACAATACATGATATCAAATGATCAAACATTGGTACGCTGCATGCATATTCAATTCCAAAACGAAAGACCATTCAACTTCAAATAATATGCTTGAATGCAAATTCATTTTTCAAATAGCATGCCGTAGAAGGGTAGTATTCCATGACTATTAGCATGCAAACGATGCATATTATTGCCAAATTGTATGCCATATAAGCATGTTCAATCAATTCAAGTTTATGTTCGATAACTTCCTCGACTCATGACTCAACCAATGACAAAATCTATGGCTCTACATGATCGAAGGATCATTACTTAAGTTCTACGAATCCCGAGACACAACCTATGCTCTGATACTTTTTTTTTGTTGATTTCATTCAAAATCAATATAATTTAAAATATTAATAAAAGGTAACACAATATTTATATCTTAGTTTTCATATATTTTTCCTAATTTTCTTATTTATAACTATTCCAATAGTTACTATTATAATTACTATTCTTATCATTAATTTCTAATATTCATTATTAATCTCATTATCATATTTTCAAGCATACCTTATCAAATATAATGCACACAGAATAGCATATATGCATGCAATCCTAATTGTCAATGGAAAATAAAGCACGCAAATGCAACCTAAAATGCATATACGTCATGCAATGACGCTCAGAATATTACAATAAAAAAATCCATAACTCTTTGAGCCGGCCAAATTCCTAATACAAATATGGACTCCTTCGCCGATGTATCACCTGCAGATGACACATCGACTCCGAGAGCCTGCAAATCGTCCGCCCAGTAGTGGCATCCTCTTTAGTCGAGGGAAGTTCAAATAGTTCAAATAAGCTCAAAGTGTACATGGCGGAATACAAATTCATCAAATAAGTTCTATCACTGAACCATAACCCTGTTGGCAGGTTCCTTACTGAGTTTTGTATGCTCACCCTTATTTCTTTTTCCATCTATTTCTTTCTTTTACAGGTAATCGTGGATAGTCGATATTGTGACTTCAGTTTATATTGATAGTCTTTTGATCCGTCCTTAAAAATTCTGGAAGTTGACTCTTTAGTTGTGTTTGTTGGTCCGTAAACTATTATTATAGTGGTGTTATGACCTGTTGTGACATATGTTTTGTATAATAGTTAACTGTGGTGGCATGCATGTTGTAGTTTGTTTGTATTGTATAGTAGTTTGATTTGTAAAAGGTTGCGTTAGAGCTCCGATGTACTCGAGCTAGATGTTATATACATCATGGTTTATTTTCTGTTATAAAGAAAAAAAATGGTTGGTATTTTGGTATTTAAAATTGTAGCAGGTTCAGGTTTGGGTTTGACTTTGGTTTCTTCACTCTCCGAGGGTTGTGAACCTCACGATCTTCAGGGCGTGACAGTGAATGTACAAGAGGGAATTTTTTAATTTTCCATTTATGCGTCTAGTTATTTGATCATGTACATAACATGTGAGATTTAATGTTGAAATTAATATTTAGTTAACGACATAGACTATTTATGTCCACATTTTTTAAATCTAAATTATCCCTTTTCAGAGACTATCCATGAATTTGCCAAAGTTCACGAACCATTTATGAAGTTAACCCTAAAATGTAATTAGGCCTTTACAAAACAAACAAAGCAATTGCATAAATTAAGTGGTTGATAAATGTCGCCCCTGTTTTTCCCACAATTGACTCTTTGATGCCGAAAATACCCCTTCCAAAAAATTCCAAATCTTTCGTCTTCGTCAATTTGCTCGCCCTGAACAAGTAAAATGTGTGGAGAGAAAAGGGGATGGAGAGAGATATTCCTTCATGTCTTTTGTTAGTAGTATTTTGTTTTGAAGATATGAAGGAACCTAAGAAAGAAATCACTCAATCCACTCCCTCTCCTCCAAAAATTCCTGAAAATTTTGTGTTTTTCTAATTAATTGATTGATTGAATCAATCGAAAAAAGGAGATCAATTAGTCTTCAATTAGCCATTGCTCCAAGGAGCACCAAAATATCTATCAGGAATGGTTCAGCTTCGCTGATTCCGATTGGGTTGGATGCATTACAGGCGGGGATGCTGCCAAAATTTTCGCCATGTCCAATTTGCCCCGACGGATCTCAAACAAGTGTGGGCAATTGCAGATTCCAAAAACAAGGTTTTCTTTTAGTTTCATTGGCTAAAGCAGGACATCAGATACCCAGTGATATGTTAAATGCTGAAGTGGATTTTGAAAATTTGAAGCATCCGGTCTAGGATGGATTACTAACGAAGAAAAATCGCAATTCTCATTCAAATGATACTGAATCAAATGGTAGTTCTTATGGAAAAGTTCAATGAGTAGCTGGTTGGTTTAGTTCAACAAAATCAGCTAAATATCCTACTACAAATCATTGATCTTAAATATCCACTACAAATCAAAATGTCTAATGGTGGTTTTTTTTTTTTTTTTTTTTAATGGAGGAAAGGAGTGTCACCGGGGAGAGGAAGGGTGAAGAGAGAGTTTGTGAATTTTTCATGTGCAAGGGTATTTTCGGCATTAAAGAAGTGGTAGTGTGAAAAACAGGGACGACGTTTAGCACCACCTTAAATTAATCTAATACCCAATTTCGAATAAATTGAATTTTAATTAGTAATTTGACTAATGCACTGGCTAATTAGATAAATTTGAATCCATATAATATGATATACCTCCCATGTCCCCAAAAAAGTTGGTCTCGGTGTTTATTTTATTTTTTGTCCCAAAATATTAGTGTCCATTTCTAAAAATGAAGCAATTAGTTATGGGACTTTAACACAAGTTGTAAACTATCTTAGGAATTGATATCTTCCTTGTTAGCCATCAAGAACACTTGTTTGGGAAAACCTCAAATATAAGAGTAGTCTACAACTCTACCTGCCATTAAACAGACCCTTTTACAATCAATGTTTCTCATTATATGCCAAAATGAGTGAAAATAACAAATTATGTTGTAGCTAAGTGAAACAGGACAAATTGCATGTAATAATATGCACAATTGATGGCATTTCTTATTCAAAATGAAATATCAAACAAAATAACCTTTTTGGAACGGAAGGAGTAAATAAATCTGAGATTTCCACGACCAATCAACTAAAAATTTCAGATACAAATTCATGTAATACTATGATGTCAAGTAATTTGTGTTTGTTTGCAAATTTATTCCATCCATCCCAAAATGCGCTTTTAGAATTCATGAGGAAATGAACAAGTAAAGATAAAGTACATATAATTACAGAAAAAACTTATTAGGATTCAACTTCAAGTTCTGTCGCATTTTCAAGCTACACCTGCACTAGATTGAGATCCTTTACAACAAAAAAGTACAACAAATCTGGATTTTCAGGCTTCACCGCTGGTTTCCCTGTTTTCAGATGGCTCCGCACTATAGTTCCACAGGTCTTTCAGCTCTCCTCTCACCAGACCTAATATGACAGTAAGCCCTGGACAGAGCCAAAACAAGGAAGAAATGTAAAGTAAAATAGCAGCCTGTAACAGCTCATTCTAAACCGAATTAGTGATTACTAGACTAAAGAGCACAAGATTGATACCCAATGTACAAGGAACAAGATAAAGGAGCGCAGGTTGACCATGCCCATTCATTATGTACAAGCCTAGGTATGTGAAGAGGAGGCCTGCATATAAGGAGCCCACATTAGTATCAATCTCTACTATACCCCAAAGCATTACAGTTTTGTATGTGTGTGTCTTTCAACTTTTATCCAAGTAAATTGATAATTAGTCAACATCATTGGCATCACTCTTCCGGATGAACTTGTCATACCCCCACTTAGAAGAGGAAAAAGTGACAAAATTGATCCTAGAGGTGACTTGGTGTTGCTCTAGAACTTCTTTAACCGAGTAAAACTACCAATTAGTCAAGTCAGTATCCTTAGTATCACTCTCCAGAATTAACTCGACGTACCCCTGCATGATTGCTATCAACCCAGAGGCCCCTCGTTTCTAACCTGAATGCCTAATCACATTAAGGGTGTGTTTGATATGATTATAAGCTTAATGCTGAATACATATCTAAACGATCTGAATATATTAGAGTCAGTTCTGAATGTTGAATGCTGAACAAAAAAGTAAGTTTGACATGAATGTAAACAATATCTAAACAAGTGTAATCTTCCTGTTTTAAACTTCTAAAATTGAGGGATGAACTGGCAATTTAAGAATATTAGTAAATTATTAAGCTCACTAAAAAATGAGGACCAAGCAAATGCCTGATCATAAAAGGCAGCTCCGTCCTACATATTTGCCACGCATGCTTAGGTTGCAGTTAAAGAGAAACATTACTATGTCCCTGAGCACCTTCAAATGTTCTTGAACTCTGTAGTTAAATTTCTTAATGAGTGCCTTTTTTTAGCATAATTCATTCCAACAGCAATTAATCTTCCTACAGCTGCCCTAGCCTAGTCGTCAACCTATATCAAGTCTCATATCAGCCTCCTGCACTAGATTGATACGCACATTTGCAAATTCCATACAGAAGAAATCAAGGCATCTGTTTCTCCTTTAATTTACCAACTGCCCTCCTCGGTATTACGTTGGTTGGTGGTTTAAGGGTTGTGCCACAACTTCAACCACATAATCTTTATTTGCCTTACATCTTGTGTTAGCTGACCTTTCCATTGAGCCTACTATCAATGTACTTTCTCCAACTCCTAGTGCAAGTTTTCCGTTCCAGATTCATGGTAGTTTTATCGACAAAGAGGAATATTCTTGAGGATAAGTTTAGCCGCCTTTGCCCGTTTTCAATAGTGAATCCACATGCATATTAAAGCCTGTTGCATATAAGAGGTTACCTACTTCATCAACTTTATAGTGTGTTGAGACGTGAGACATCCTTCTTTGTCCAATTTAAGATGAGCCCACTGATGTTGATCCGTAATCCCATGGTTTGATCAAGCCAAGACGCACTATTGGATCACCAAAGAGCTTTAGCTCAAGCGGTATCCCCTCTTCTTCTAACGTTATCTTGTTAAAGATATCTCCCTCCACTTGCTTTGGGCTATAAGCCATCTCTACTACATTTGTGAGCTCTACTTAATAAAAAATATTTAAGGGTTGGGGTTAGGCCTATATCCCCTCCAACATTTTTTTTTTAAAGTATGCATAAGTTGCATCCAGTTCAATCAAAGCAACTGTTTTACTTGGTAATGTCCTAACTGGAAAATGCAACCTGGGGATTGAAAATGTAAATTGCTGAGTGCGTACACAATTTCTCAAGCATGAATTCCACTTTTATACTTAATTATGTGATCCATTTTCCTAATTTTTGATTTATTCTATCACAAGGAACAGTCCCATACACAGCACACATCTGCATAAGTGAACCATCGCGAGCTCGAGGAACTCAGTTTTGGGAAACATTGTTCTAGGAAATCTGAATAGTGTAATTACTATTTGAGTAAGCAGCATAATTTTTGTAGTAGACAAGAATGATATGCATTTTGAAATAAGTGCACAAACATCGTGCAAGATTACCCACCACATCCATAGCCAACTGTCAACCAAAGAAAGTATCCATCTCGTACACCTTTCTTCTTTGCTTTGTCATATCTGCAACAAATAAACCAAGAACAACTAAGAATGAATAGTTTAAATAACGACGACGTGTTAACTACTTTCAAAAGGAACCACACAACAACAAACGCACAAGAAAAGCGGCTCACAGTCATCACTTAATTGCCTTAACAGCTAGATCCAAACTTCTTAAAAACAACTTGATACTAGGAATCTCCATGGATGCTATTACGTTACCAACCCAGGTAAGAGCTTACTGCAGTAGCAAATGCAAACAGACGAGTCGAAACCAAGACCTTACCAAACAACAGTTGTGATACCATGTTATGTTAACTTCCCCCAATTTTGTGCTGTTAAGTGACATTTTGATTAAGTTTTTCGTAATTTTGGAAGTTTTGATTGATATAGTAGGAAAAGTAATTACAAAAAGAAGGATATGGATGTTTAAGGGCCATGTCACATTTCTCACAGCCATGCATAGTAGTCAATCCCGGATAGCGGCGCATAGAGATCGACCCCGAAAATGGGATAGCGAAATAGCGGATAGCGGGATAACCGCTATTTGAATTTTTAAATATATTTTTATATAATTAATAATCTAATACTATATCC
>JAOWAN010067253.1:0-11688 GCA_028566635.1 Lobelia cardinalis
AAGAGTAATGTTCAAACAGCAAACCTCGTTACCATTTTTTCCTTGTTCGCCATCGTCGTTGGAGCCTGAGATCAAAATCGCAAGTTTTTATACTCGAAATAATAAACACTAAACCCTAAATGATTTTGTAAAGCTTGGAACTGAAAAAACACTATTAGAACATACCTTAACTTCGCCATGGTTTGTTAGATGATATACCTTGAGTTTGCCGGAGGATTTGAAGAAATCGACGGGAGTCGCCAAAAATCGCCCGAGAAGAAACGTGTACTCTTTTGTGAGTTTCTGAATTTTTGAAATTGATCACCTACGATTTCGGGATAATTGATTTCAAAGAATTCGAAATTAATGCAAAATCCCAAAATTAGCGCGTCATTAAAAGTTGAGTTACTATGAAGTGGGTCCATGCTAATTTTCCAACGCGTGTAATACAGTTGCTGGAAGGGGGGGGGTGCTTCTTATAAGAAGCACTTAGGTGCTTCTAATACTAATTGAGGAAAAAAGACACCCTCTAATATCATAATTAGGAAAGTTCAGCTTACATAAGATTAAAAAAAATATTTTTTTCTTTTATAAAAACAACAAAGATGAGCAAAAAGAGTCGAGATAAATATGAATGTAGAAACGAATACTGAATGCCCGGTACCATACATATTCGCACATTTAGATGCTTCATCAAGAAATGATATGTCATGATTCCGGCTTTGATGCATCCTTTGCCTTGAGTAGAGCATGGACCATTCCTTGATCCTCTCTATTTTAAGAAATTGGTTGGAATAGAGTTGTTGAAAGAGAAAGGTTTGCATATTGGATGCATTCATGAGACCTTGCTAGTTGCTCCTTCAAAAACACTTTCTCTTAATTTTTCTCAATAAACATAAATATTTGGCATGTAAGCTTAACAACCATTTCAGGATTACCCAAATATACATCATGGCTGAAATTAAAGGAAGAAGTATCGTAGACATTTCTAATCCACATTATTGTTGTAGGGGCCGGGGAATAAGTTTTTAGAATATCTTTCCCTTATAAAAGGTGTTTTATTCAATAAATGTTTTAACTATATATGGCAATGCTTTAGGCTGCTTAAATGGTATCTATAGGTTGGGTCAATATTAGTGATGGTGATGGTGTTTGATTGCATGGTGATTATATATGGGTAGTCTAGCAAGCAAATTAATGTGATAAATATTGTGAGGAGGGAGAGACAATTACACCTCATTGCATTAACAAATGAATGAAGTGTTTGGTACGTAACGTATGTATGAAAAATCAATCGTTCAAGAGTGGTTCAAGTTTGTTTGGTTTGGAGATTGGGCTAAACATAAATCATCCAAATTCCAAAATCATGACTTGCTTGCAACAAACATGAAAGAAACGGAAGTTAGGGAAGGGGGTCAGCAGCACAAAAGAGGATTCTTGAGTGTTACCAGAGGGCTGCAATGAAATTATGCTTAATCACAAAGGGGGAACACCGAGATTTCTTCAAAAAAAAAAATGAGATCTCAGAAAATGACATAGGTAGCGTGCAAAGCACGTGAGCTTCTATAGGCAGCAGTGCATGTGCAAGTCAGGTGGTAGTTTTTAGTGGAAAGTGGGACCCACTAGTTACAAGTTGGGAGGTTCGGAAATCTCTTTTGTGGTTGGAATTCTGAAGGTAAACTTTTGATACGAGTGATTGATTCATTGCAGTGTCCATATTCAGTGGGTGCTTCTTGACCTTTAGGATATGAATGTTTGCTAGCTATGTAGAGAGAGAGAGAGAGAGAGAGAGAGAGAGAGAGAGAGAGAGAGAGAGAGAGGGCTGGTAACAATTCAATTGAATGGAATTGCAAGAGTTTTAAGACTAATACTAAAAATGCAATTAAAAAATAACACTAACATGCAATAATGCAATATAATATTTTTATATTTTATAAAATTACCAAATAAGTAGCTATAGTGATTCATAAAGTACTTTCTTCAAATTGAAT
Source organism: Lobelia cardinalis (assembly GCA_028566635.1). Classification (NCBI taxonomy): domain Eukaryota; kingdom Viridiplantae; phylum Streptophyta; class Magnoliopsida; order Asterales; family Campanulaceae; genus Lobelia; species Lobelia cardinalis. The sequence goes on from JAOWAN010067253.1 coordinate 1,971, forward strand.
AATTGCATTTAGAGATATGCTGAGTTGTATTCATATTTAGAATTATCGGAGTGAGAATTTTGTTTGCTTTTTAAGAAGTCAAACTAATTAATAATTATTAAACTAAGTATTCAATATATGTTCATTGTGTTTTAAATTTTAATTTTTATAAGATTACTGAATAAACTAGTAATAAAAAATTTAAAAATTAGCAGCAACAAGTCAAGCTCTCCTAATTTGACCAAAGTTTAATTAAAAGTAAAACTCAAAACACAATGCTAATTTTAAAGCGAAGGGAGTAACTTTAGAGCATCTCCAAAGGGGAGAGGCAAAATGAGGAGGCATTTCCTTTATTTACCTCCCCAAAAATTATAATTTGTCTACTCAATATGTAGCCAACTCCAATGGTGAGAAGGCAAATTATGAAGGTAAATTTGAGGAGGCATTTTTTGTATGTTAAATTTACCATTGGAGAAGATTTTTTGGAGAAGAAAAGGTAAAAATGGTAGTTAACTACCCAATTTCCCTCCATTTTTCATTTGCCTCCTCAAATTTGGGAAGGTTGTGATGCCTCCACAAAGTGAACAAAGGCATTTTACCTTACCATTTGCCCTCACCATTGGAGAAGGATTTTTATGGAAGAAAAGGTAAAAATGGAAGTTACATGGCATTGCCTCTTCATTTGCCTCTCCCCTTGGAGATGCTCTTACACGAGATGGAGTACCTCATCAGCTGGAGTATGTCAAAAATAAGTCTTAAAAGTTTTTCCGGCGGTAATTCTAGAAAATTAAGATTCACTTTTGAAATTTTTTCTTTGAGATCCACATGAGCTATTAATTTCGACAATTTTTTTTTTTTTTTGGTGTATTTCTCTAATTGATTATAATTGTGTTAATTTTTTGTTGATGGGTCTGATCCTAACCACTGATATCAGAGCGAAGTTTGAGGGAAAGAAATCGCACATATAGAAAGAGTCGATTACAATAAGCGCCCCACTGATAATTTTCGTTCTCTAACGGTTGCGACGGTTAAAAAGGGGTGTGCTTTGATCTATAAATTCAATATTCCAACAATGTTTAAACTTAGTTTCGAAATTACTCTTACATTCTATGACTCTAATAAATTTACACACACAAAAAATCTTAATAATGCCGACTACCATTTTTTGGATGCAAAATTGAATCATAGATATGTCGAGAGATAGAAAATTTTGCATTTTCATAATTTTTCTAAATTATTAGTGAGTTGTTCCATGGAGTAGGTTTGAAATTAAACCACATTATTTGTTATTTTTCTTTTGCTTCATATATAATATTAATTACCTATCATTATATTAATTTTTTAATGATGGGTCCGATCCAACAATATGTTAATTTTTTGTTGAGCATGTGATTTTATTTCCTTTTCACTTTGGCTCTGTTTATGTTTTACCGTCTGAAAATATTCGCACAACAGTAAACCTCGTACTAGTTTAAACAACTATTCTTTTCTTTTCTAATATTATTTTACTCTATACTCCCTCCTTCCAAAAAAAAAAAATTCTCATTTTTCTCTTTTGATTTTCTAATATTTAGAAAATCAAAAAAAAAAAGACATACAATTAAAAAAAAGACGGAAATGATTGAATTCAACCAATCATCTCCAAAATTTCGATTTGTCGCTGGCTCTAATTGGATATAAAACTATAAATTAAATCAAGGAAAATGATTTTCAAATTGATTAAATTAAGTACATCGTAATTGACATTAGTTACATAACAGGGTGCGAACTGTAAATTGATAGGGTTACATACTTTGCTAGTCATCGGCTCAAGTAGCGGAGTCCAACAAAAGTCGTAATCCTCCTGAGGTTAAGGCCTCAAGGGCAATTTTGGCACATTCTTTTTTAAATTATTACTATTTTTTTCTCATTCGCAATTAGGCAGCGGCTAACACCCGGCTGCGCCGCCCTCAAGACTCCTGCGGTAACTGCATACAGTTTACTAGTATCTCATTTTAGAGCTTATAATTCGCACCGATTCCATCTAAGGTCCGAAGATTTCAAATCTCCCAATTTAGGCCCAAAGTTCCGAAATTTAGACCTAGAAAACCCTACAATTAATTTCGCTTGCCCTTTTCCGTTAATTGAATGTATTTGATGAACCATGGCCCAAGTGCTAGGCCCAATTCCTGATTATGGGTAAGGCCCAACGGGCAAGCCCACTCTAGACATGATTATTCTCTAGCCGACCAACATAGGTGGCCGTGACCCAGCCCTAGCCCGCCATTGATTCTCCCACGAGTCTGGAAGAAGGCGACCAACTCTAACTTAGGCTCGAGGCAGACACATGATACGTGCCAGACATCCCTTGAATATCTCCAACTGAACCAGACCAGGTCTCCCCCTATTCAAAGTGGATGGGCCATGTCACTAACAGTCCTCCAAATAAGGAGGAGAGGATTGATACACAACAGCTCCATAGGACACCTCACCAAGGGCAGAAGCTATTCACTTCAGTCACATTCTTCATCAACTATAAATAGTCTCATTTGACTCCTTTATCAGGGTAATCACTCTCTAATTACATTTCACATACTAAATTGTTGTTCACAAGCACACACGTACTCATTGCAACTAAACTCATCTGTGAGCAATCCTTGTCACGTTCCTCACAGAACTAATTTGGATTCTGCAACTCGAATCCTACGGATTACTTACTCTCACGCCGGAGCGTATGAGCGAGGCTCATGCCTTGCTTATCACTTTAGGTGTTTCTTTCTTGTCACGGGTTAACTAGAATTCACATTTTGAGCCGCTATCCTGCCTACACGTGGATCGTAAACATCTGGACACGATCAGTGGTTCCGTTGGCGGGACCTATTTAATTCCAGTCTAAATTCTGTAGTCAAAATGGTGTCCGATGAACATCTCTCTCGCCACTCGAACCATTCCCACCACTCCGGTGATTCCCACCATTCCCATCCGTCACATCCCGAGATTCCCAACGGGAATCACGATGATCGACGACAGGAACGTCGTAGGGATTGCCGAAGCGTTCGTGACGGCGAGAGAGAACGAAGGGATCGCGACCGAGAGGTACAGGGGCAGAGATTTGTGCTCCCATCTCGATGAGAGCCGTCGGAACCCTTGCGAAGGTAACTCCCGATCCACTTCCGTCACTGTCAATCCCTCAGCATTCAGAGAGTAGACACATCCGGGTGCAAGGCGAGCTATTCGCCAGGTTGGTGGCCATAAATAATGAGCTGCTAAGAAGGGGGCAAGCCCCAATCGATGAGACGGCCATCCTTACTGCTGGCGACCATCTAAATCCTCCTCCTGAGAGGCAAAGAAGATAGGGCCCAGAAACATCTAAGGCTAACTCGCGCCCAAGCAGAAATGTGCGTGATCGCCTCAACGACACAAGTCCACAGTCGCCTGCAGCCGGGCAATAGCGGTCTTCCTCCTAGATCGCCCCGGCGGGATCAGATGGCAGAAGAAGAAGAATATAGTGGTGACTATCACCCAAACCGCCGTCGTGGGAGAGACACCCTCACAAAGGATGAGGAAATAGCCGATCTGAGGGAGCAGTTGGTTGCAGCACATGCGGTCAAGTCGCGGACTGGCGGCGGAGACCCTTTCACCCGACGGGTGAAAGATAGCCCTATGACCAGCAAGGTCAAGTTCCCAAAATTTGAGAAATATGATGGCTATTCCAATGCCAATAATCATATTCTATGTTATGAAGCTGAGATGAGCGTGGTCTCAGATGACAGTGCGGTCAGATCTTGGGGGTTCGTGAAATCCCTCTCTGGGAAAGCTTTGAAGTGGTACGGGGCATTACCCGAAAATTCTGTAGACAGTTGGGAATCCTTTAAAAAGATGTTTTTAAAGAAATTCAGCTGTGCGGGTGATCTGCCTAAAGAGGAGATTGACCTTGTCAATGTGAAGCAGAGAGATGGCGAGACAAATCTGGAATACTACGAACGCTTCAAGAATGTTCATGACCAGATTGACGGGGTCTCTAAGGACTTCGCGATCAAATGCTTCCAGGGCGGTCTGGCCCCAGGAAGCATCTTGAAGATTGAATTTGCCTCCCGCACGCCCAAGGATAGGAGCGAAATGTTCAAAAGGGCAAAGAAGATCGCCTCAGCAAAAGCCCCTAAAACCAAGCATGAGAAGCAGGATAAGAAAGTGGACGTCTCCTCCTCAGATAAAACCAAGAACAAGACCTCAAAAGAGGTCGACAAGAAGATTGAAAAGTTCACTCCCTTAAACACCTCCCGCGAGCAAATTATGATCGCCCTTCAGAAGTAGCAGAAGTTGTCTGAGCCTAGGGCAATGAGCAACACTTCTGCCAAGAGAAGAGATAGGGAAAAGCACTACAAGTATCATGATGATTACGATCATCTCACTGAAGACTGCTTGTCCCTCAAGAGGGCGATCCAGAGGCTCATCGAACAAGGATCCTTGAACCAGTACAAGGCCAAGGGAGGAAAAGGCAAGGAGAAGGAGAGGAGCAGCGATGGTGACCACTCAAATGACTATCATACCGATAAGGTCATCTACACCATCAATATAGAATATCCCAGCGCCAACCAGTTGAAAAATCAGATAAATAGTCTGATTAAGGCAAGAGATACTCCTACTCTGGCCTTAGATAGCGAAGAACCGATCACATTCTCTCCTCGCGAGATGGTCGAAGGAAAGTTCGCGCAGGAACAACCAATTGTTATCTCTGCGACCATATTTGATATGGAGATACCGAGAGTCTTGGTCGATACTGGTGTGGGGAGAAACATTCTCTTTTACAGCTGCTACCTGGCCATGGGCCTGACCGATACCCATCTCAATCCCACTTGCACGAAGCTAGAAGGCTTCACTATGCATCAGGTGTCCGCCAAAGGCATCATCGAATTGGCGGTCACCATAGGAACAGGAAGAAGGGCCAAAACGGCCAATCTGGAGTTTATGGTGGTCGATGTGAAGGCCGCCTATAACATGATTCTGGGGATCCCTGCCCAGTGTTCCTACAGAATGCTGGTGTCCATTCCCCACCAATGCGTGAAGTATTCCTCCAAACATGGTATTGAAACCATTCGCAGCAGGCCGGAGACCATCCTCCAACGGGCGGTCATGCGGCCGTCTGAAGGATATACTGAGCTAACCGCCCTACGGGAAGGTTACGTCATTACTCGAGCCGGCCTACATCAGCATAATAGCATTCGTCCGCCCTACGGGCGGCCTAGCGCCTTCAGACCGCCTAGCCCGCCATTGATTCTCCCACGAGTCTGGAAGAATGCGGCCAACTCTAACTTAGGCTCCAGGCAGACATAGTGCATGATACGTGCCAGACATCCCTTGAATATCCCCAACTAATCCAGACCAAGTCTCCCACTATTCAAAGTGGATGGGCCACGTCACTAACATTCCTCCTAATAAGGAGGAGAGGATTGATACACAACGGCTCTGTGGGACACCTCACCAAGGACAAAAGCTATCCACTTCAGTCACCTTCTTCATCAACTATAAATAGTCTCATTTGACTCCTTTATCAGGATAATCACTCTCTAATCACATTTCACATACTAAATTGCTGTTCACAAGCACACACGCACTTATTGCAACTAAACTCATATATGAGTAATCCTTGTTACATTCTTCACAGAACTAATTTGGATTCCGCAGCTCTAATCCTACGGATTACTTACTCTCACGCCGGAGCGTACGAGCGAGGCCCACGCCTTGGTCATCTCTTTAGATGTTTCTTTCTTGTCACAGGTTAACTGAAATTCACATTTGGGGCCGCTATCCTGCCTACATGTGGATCGTAAATATCTGGGCACAATCAGTATTTGATTACAAAGATTTATGTAAAGGGATCTTTTTGCAACTTTTGCAATCTTAAACGTGTTAACTAAAAAATTATTTCCTGAATTTTGTTTGATATATATACACAATAATAAGAAATACTCTTTAAGAACTATTTAATGAAAGTACTCGTTATATAATTCCATGAAAAAATTATATATAAATAATAAAATTACTCTTTAAGAAATATAAAAAAGAAAATCAAATTAAATAAGTAAAATGATATAAGATAAAAGAGCAAACTAATTTAAAGTAAAATGTATTAAAATGAATTTAATATTTATAACTTATTAAACTATAAGTGGATATTCAAAAGATGAAATATTCTTAATTTAATTTAAACTTGTAATAAAAATTTACGTAACCATATATTCAACCTCACTTAATAAAAATTATCATAATTTAATTAAGAAAACTAAATTTTAGAACTTAATAAAACTAATAAAAGTAATTTGACATGCTTATTTAAATAATAAAAATAAATAAACCTCTTTTTATTTTTTTTAAAATAAATGTTATAACCCGCTTCATAACTCAAAATTTATTGTGACCGGTAATTTGACCCAATTAGTGACCAAATATAATTGCAAAAGTCAAAGTAGATAAGCAATGGTTAAAAAAAGTAGAAGGAAAAAATAGTAAAAAAATTAAAATTACTACGTATCGACTTTTTGTTTCAAGCCTTTTAAATTAATAATTCTCCATTCCCTCAAATTTACTCCATATTCCTTCTTTCTCAAAATCGATTTCTTTTTTTTTTTTTTTTTTTTTTATCGGCACTCAACCCCAACCACTCTTTCATTAAAGAGGAGGGGATTATGCCTGTCAAATCAGTGACTTTTCAAGTCAAATTAATTTTCTTGGAATAATGATTAATGGGCTTTCTGAGATTGATTTTGTTGTTGAAGGTAAAGGCCTAAAGGGTAGCCGCTAGGTAAAAGTTGCCGGCCTAATCATCTCGTTTTGGATCTGGGCCCAAGCCTCATGTGAGTTCCGATGGTTCACAATATGCTATGAGTTTTTAGCAACTAGTTGTTTGGCCTATGCATCCTTATTGAAGAAATACTATTAATTTCAATTTTGTTAAACACTCTCTCGTTTCACAATATCTGATATTTAAAGTTTAATTATAATAATTAAGAAGTTTATTAAATATTTTCTAATTTTTCATTTTTACCCTCTTTTCACACATAAAATCTCTTCTAAATTTTCTCTCTTTATTAATTGCTTTTTAGTTTTGAATTGAGATAAAAGGACAATTTAGGAAAAGTATAACAAAATTATTTAAAACATCAACTATTTTGAAATAATTTCTTATTTTCAAGAGATCAACTATTATGAAATGGAGGGTGTACTTATTATGCAGATGGAAGTTTGTATTTCGATTGGAAAGAATGCTACGTATACCGCACTCTTCCATCACAAAATCAATTGACGTATTACAAACTTATATTATATAAGTCTGTAATGTACATCGGTTGATTTTGCGATGAAATGTACGGTACATTAAGCATTTTTCTTCGTTTGGATAGTGAAACTGAGATTTTATTCTATCATTTTTACATTGAGATTTTATTCAAAACATAAATAAAAAGAAATGGAGAAACTAAATTGTAGGACCAATATAAGAGTATAACCCAAGTAAAAAAAATGTCTTCCAAAATGATCAATAATTGTTGTTGTAAAAATAAATAAAATTTGTAAGAGATATATATGATTTGATATCAAAAGTAAATTGTCTTCTAATTAATGAAAATGATAATAAGAGAATGTGAAAGATGGGTGAGAGTTATAACATTCTAGGGTCAGGAAATAGTGAAAATAAAATTAGGTTGAATATAGAATAAGAAATATAAATTTAAGAAAGTGTAAGTATTTCAATAAGTAACCAAACAAGCCTATTACTTTTCGAGTAAAATAAAATTACTAAATTTATATATTTCCTTCGTTTAAAAATAAACAAATCAATAATATGTTTATCATCTGTATGTACTTTTGCTAAATGAGATTTTAACGGCTTTGAGAATTTATGGGTTCGTGAAAAGAAATGTAAGAAAATAGTGGAAAAGGCTTAGAACTGTAGGTCAGACAATCATATTGTGAAAAAAATTATTATATGCGATACTGTACTCTAGATTTTGGGAGATTCTTTTGCCAGAAAGTTCCATGAGAAAATCAAATAGAGTAAAAGGAACATGGCGGCTCAGCCGGCTCTAAAAGGAAGACGTGGTGAGGAGGGGCGAAGACGGTTTGTGAAGACCCAACTTTTATACTCGAATACTCTTGCAAGGCAAGAAACCTTTTGGGGGCCAAGGGCAAAACAACACTGGCTTCAAGATGGGGATCGTAATTCTAATTTTTTCATGTGAAGGCATCAGCTAGTAAAAAAAAAACACGATATCTCAGTTGAAAGATGACAATGGTGTGTAGACAGCTTGGGAGTAGTCATTTCTGATTACTTCACTACTTTGTTCGGTACCCAATCGATGGTGTGTGATTCAGTGGTTGATGCGGTGGTTGGTCGGGTGACTCCATTGGATAATGCAATGCTGATTGGGGTGGTAACTGAGGCAGAAATCAAGCAGACAATATTCTCAACACATCTTGACAAGTCTCTAGAACCCGACGGGGTGAATCCGATTTTTTTTTAGAGTTTCTGGTACATTCTTGGTAGAAATGTAATTGATGCTTGCATTAATATTTTTAACTGTGAATCTTTACCTAGTGAGTTGAATAACACTAATGTAACTCTGATTCCCAAAAAGGGAAGGCCAGAGACCATAGAGAATTTTAGGGCCATTGCTTTATGTAATGTTTTGTATAAGATTATTTCGAAAGTGTTGGCTAATCGCTTGAAACAGATCCTAGACAAAGTGGTCTCTGATTCACAAAGTGCTTTCATTCCCGGGAGGTTGATTATAGATAATGCTTTGATTGCTTTTGAATCAATGCACTGGATGTGACGGAAAGCAAAAGGTAAGACGGGTTGTGAGGCACTAAAGCTTGATATGAGTAAGGCGTATGATCGGATTGAATGGAGCTTCTTACAATAGATGCTTTGTCGTGTGGGATTTGATGCTCGCTTTATTCGGTAGATAATGATGTGTGTGTCCTCTATGAAATACTTCGCGGTGAATAACAATAATAAAGTGGGACCAATCATTCTAGTAGGGGACTTAGGCAAGGGGACCCTTTATCCCCCTACCTCTTTATCCTCTGTGCGGAAGGTTTCTCATCTATTCTAAGGAGGGAGGAGAGGATGGAGCGTCCGGATGGGTGTCGTTGTAGACATTCCATTGTTGACCCTAGTAAATAAAAAGTTTTACTAGAGAGTTTTAAAGTAAATAAAGGAGCCCAAGTAACATTAATAAATATGTTACTTACATCAAATAAATATTACATGCTCAAATGTTGCACTCATACATTACTAATGTGGCATAACAATTTATTTTGTAGGATGAATAGAGGAAAAGATAAAAGAGAAGACTTTCTCTCACCAATAAATCATCCTATCAAGCTTCCAAGTAAGAGACAAGCCCTTTCAAAAATGGGAGATGAAGTAAAGAGATGTGGCTAAGTAATGTACAAATAAGAATGTAATTATTAAACACTTAGGCACATTGAACAATAGGTTGTATCTCATTTTGGCCAAGAAAAAGGCTGAAAATCCAATCAGCCTCACGTGGGCCGGTCCGGTCCATTCCTGGCCGATCCGGCCCAAGTGAGCAATTTCTGGAATTTTTGCCTTTTTCTAAAAGGGCAAAAGGGTGAAACTTATATTTACTCTCAGGGGTATTTTGGACATTTTTGGCCTTCAAAGAAGGCTGGATACTCCTTCCCCCACCTATAAATACAACCTCATTTACTCCTTTCAAAAACCTTGGAAGTCTTG
>JAOWAN010067341.1:0-11675 GCA_028566635.1 Lobelia cardinalis
TTGTAAAAGCTTTCATTCCCTTCATTACTATGTAAACAACTTGAAACCCACTTGGTAATAAACCAAGTGGGTATTATGTGCTTATTCTCCATAAATGTGAGTTTATTTCCTTAATACTTATTCTCTACTTGCTTATATATATACTATGTATATATGATTAGCACATAATAAGTGCAAGTCCTCCTAAGTATGAATTACAAATTCTACTTGGTGAGTTGATTATGCATTTACATTTTCTTGCAATACTTATATATACTATATATATACATATATGATAGCACATAATAAGTGCAAAGTCCTCACAAGGGTAGATTACAAATCCTCCTTGGTGAGTTGATCATACATTTACATTTATTTATATTGCTTATATATATGTATTATATGTGTTAGCACATTATAAGTGCAAGTCCTCCTAAGTGTGGATTACAAATCCTACTTTGTGAGTTAATTATGCATTTATATTTCTTTATATGCTGTATATGCAAGTTCTCCAAAGTTTGGATTACAAATCTCACACTTTGTGAGTTGATCATATCTTTACATTTCATTAACATTGCTCTTATGTATGTATATATTATTATATATGTGTATAGCACATAATGTGCAAGTCCTTAGGGATTGAGATTACAAATGTCACTCCTTGAGTTGATTTATATTACTATATGTATATTACATATTTCTTGTACATATTATACAAATAGATCTTCAAAGTGTGGGTTTAAAATCCCATCTTTGGATTAAATGCAAGTCTCTTAATTCCTTGTACATGCAAGTGTGATCATCAAAGTATGGGATTAATATCCCATTTTTGGGTTAAATTAAACTTCTTTTTTCATCTCCTTTTCATTTTAAATGATCATTAAAGGACCTAGAAATGAAGGATGCATATGTTCATAAACCGCACAAAGGTTCACTCCTTTCTTGGAGTCTCAAAGAGATGAATACACTAAGAAACAATCATAATCTAGTGATGATGATCATCTCTTTTAAATACACACACACGCCTTTGTAAATATTAAGCTTTCTTCAAATATGCAAATGCTTTCAGAATATCCTACAAATGATGGCATTGTTTCCAAAGTCCTTCAATGACTTGGACAATGATACTTGAAGGATGACAAACAAAGGAGTCTTACTCCTAAGTTCTTTTGCATAAATACATAAACATTTATTTATTTACATGATTAAAATGTAAATTCTTTTCTAACTTACATGATTAAAGTGTAAGTCCATTTTCTTTCAAATGCATGACTAAAATGTATATTCTATGTTAACACTTTCTATTTTTCCTTTCACATGAATAAAATGTACATTATTTCTTCTTGCATGATTAATGTAAATAAATGATGATAAGACCATGCTCACCTCTTCTTTGCATCCTTCTTGAATCCCATGTAAAGCAACCAACCAACCAATTGACCGACCAATAAGATACATGCATGCTAGAACATTATTTAGAGATTGAAAGGGCGAATTGGGTGCCTAACCCCTTCCCGATTCGTAACCTAGCCCCCAGACCTACAATCTCTTGCATTTAAAAGGCTTGTGCTTCCGAAGTCTTAGATATAAACGGAGGTGGCGACTCTCAATTTTTCACACAAGTTAGAGTGGTCACTAATGAGAAACCCGCATTTGTACCAAAGTTCTCATCGCACACGCGCCCGATGACACGTTTCATCCGAAGAAACTCTATTAGCGCATATTCGTTAATCCGAGAGAGGGGCATCGAGAACCGGGGGGGGTAGGAGGTTCTCACAACTCTCTCTTTAATTTCTACAATGTAAGTAATATGTTTACATTTTGCTCGCATTCATATGAAGTTACTATTGCACCGTGTGCCCTACCCTTCCGATTATTGCTTGAATGATTATTCTGAGTTCTCTCCTGTATATTCAATACATTAACTTTACTTGCTCATGTTTCCATGTCATCATTTCTTAAGTATGTCAAAAACCCTAATAGGCTCTGACAGAATATTGCGTTTGCTTAAGTCATCTGTTCTTCTCTGTCTTGTCCTGACTTACCTGTCTATTCGCTCCTTATTAAGCTATTGTTAGGATTTCCTAATGCCCTTACCTTGCTCAAAAATTTTCCTACTCTAATCTTCCAAACCTTTAAAACATTTTTAGAAAATGGCCCATGCTGCTAGTGCTAACTATGAAACTAGAAACGAGAGTGAATTCGGATGAGTTTGCCAGAGATCCCACAGGCTCTGCCATCAACTATCATCTAAAGAAGCATGACTTGACTTTCCTCTGTGACTTTCAGTTAAATGTGTTCAGCTATGATTGAGCTAAGCAGTTTTATGAGAATGCAAGGTTGGACAGGAAGAATAGGGAAATCTCTTCCAAGATCAAAGGCAGACGACTAACTTTGACTGCTCAGATGATTAGAGATAACTTTGGGTTGAGCAAGGAGGGTAGGAGGAAGTCTGACTTGTCAGTTGATGAGATGACTAGAATTTATATGGAAGTTCAACAACCCTACTTTCCAACAGTGTCAGGAAGGACTACCCTCTCACAGTCTACATGATTAGTGACATTGTAGGGAGTATTCTCATGTGTAAGGTTGGGAACAAAGACAGATTCACTGACGAACAGATGAGTTTGACTATGCTTATCATGGAAGACAACAAAGTAAACTGGGCAAAGGAGCTTATGGATCAAATCTTTGACTCAGTGGAGGAGTACAAGTCAAAGCCTCCAAGAAGAAGAAGTTTGTCAGGATTGTGAGCCTCTTGTGGAGAGAAAATGGTGAAATTCAGATTGCCCCTGAGGATGGAATTGTAAAGCACACCAAGAATAAGGACATTAATGAGAGATCACTAAAGGAGGCTGCCACTCTAATCATGAGAGCTCAGGGCCTTCCTGAGTTACCTCAGCCTATTGGGCATGCCAAAGAAGAAGAGCAACAAGAAGAAGAGGAAGCAGAGGCATCTGAAGCCCCTACTCAGGTCCCAGAGGACCCTGCAGATAGAGAGAGCACACCATTTGATGAAGGAAGGAAATTGAGAAAATTTGAGAAGAAAAGAAAGAAAGAAGGGGTCAAAAAGGGCAACCAGAGAAAGGACTCGGGAGGAGCCTAAGGTCCAACAACAGGAGTTATCTGATGGCAATAGGGAAGAGAGATCTAAAAAGAAAAATGATCAACCTATGGAGTCTGCTGGTGTTGTGCAGCCCTCTTAGGGAGTGTCTGCTCCCAAGAAGAGGAGACTTATCCAAACCTATCACAAGAAGAAGCTGCCTTCAACTACCATTCCACCTCTCATGACAGAAGAGGAGTTAGCAGCTGAAGCCTATTTCTGTTTACCTGTCATACACACTGACTTTAGGTTTACCAATAACCCTATCTTAAACATGCCCAATTCCAGACTTTTCTTCTCCCATGATAATATTCCCAGAGGTTCCATAGCCATACAGCCATCTGAAGACCCCACTAACTTTCTGAACCTTGAACAAACCTTTGCTTCCAAATACTCCAACAGACCAGCTACTTGGGTATGTCCCAATTTAGTTGACCCTGATGTTATCTATCCCATCTATCACCTACCCCCAGTGATCAGGAACTTTCTTGCCTTTCTCTATGAAGGCAGATAACCCCAAGTACCAAACCTTATATCTTAATGACTTTGGAGAGATGGTGCCTTACATCACCATGCCTGAGTCAGAGAACTGGAATGAAGCAGATATTCTTTTTGGGTTTGGAAAGTATCTAAAGGGGAAGTCATTGGAGTGGAACACTACCTTTGCACTAAGTGGATGGAGAAGGCAGCACATCATGGTTTACAGGGAGATCAATAGATGGCGCAGGGCAAATCAGTGGCGTTTATCAAAAGATGACATCTTCTACACATGAGTCAAGATTTCTGACTTTGATTTCCAAAAGGATTATGGGGCTATCTTTGTCTCGGATGCCTCATCTGCAGTAGAACTACTGAAGGCCAGAGACTTGTAGATGCAGATAGGGAGCAGATTAAGGAAACTCTCCCAGAGATAAAGGATGAGGAATTGGATACCCTCATGGAGGAGATAGACAATTATAAAGCCTCTCCTTCCAAGTCTGCTGCTGCTGAGCTTGACAATGATGAGCCAGATTTTGTGGTGGCCACATTGCTCAGTCAGATATACCAGAGGAGGACAGACAAAGTTTAGAGTCAATGAATGTGCATAGTCCAAGTTTGGATTTGTCACACTTCAGAAGCCTTCATGACATTGAGGAAGTTGACTCAGCACATATGGCAGAGTCATCCGGTGTGTCCAAACCCTCTGGTGAACCATTTGACTTGGCCAAGCCTTCTGCCAGTCCTATTCGTTCTGATGAAAAGAAGAATACTGATGATGATAAGATTGATGGAAAATCCACTGATGTATCAAATGATGATGGGGCTGATGGAAGAGCTAGTGGAGGTGAGAAAGTTGTTAGTAGGATGGTGCAAATGTCTGAGGAGGTAGCCCCAGCTAAGGCCTCCGATGAAGACAAGGTTTTGGAGTCTGCTGATAGGATTGAGGAGAAGTTCTCTGACGGATCTTTCGGGCTGATTTCACGAGAAGATGCCTTAAAAATGATTGGTTTGGTACCTCAACAGCCTGCTATTGCTACAGAGGCTGCTGAAGAAGTGGTGGAAGCCCAGCCTGAGTCTTCTGTTGTGGCTACTGCTCCAGTATTAGAGGTATTTGATGTGATTGCATCTGGTCAGGATAGGGAGGAGGAGCTCATACTTGGATTTGATCTTAACCAGGCTGCTGAGTTCAGGATGGTGAGCTGGATGGGATGGAGTTGGTGTATAATGCTGCAGGTGCTCAAGAGGAGCAGCCACTTGATGTGGCAGATTACATGGTAGAGGACCTATCCCTTACCCTCTCCCAACCTATAGTAGACCTTTTCCTAATCCCCTCTGACCCTTCTTCACCCCAACCTTCTATCCTTTCCACCTCTCAAACCAAAATTTGACCCCTCTGAGAGCCCAAATTCATGCCAGAGACCTTGCTTTGGCTCTGGACAGGCCAGGCCTAAGAGGCGTCTGACAGAAGATAACTTCAATTATATTCTTTCTGTCATGCCTGCCTGTGCTTACAGACTTCTTTTTTATGATGAGCTAGGCTTGATGGGTCTCATTTCAGAACCCCTTCTAACTCCTGACCTCAACAACATTCTAGTCATACTTCTTCCTAACCTTCCCTACTCCTTTCTTTTCTTGCCTAAACTTCCTTTCCCTTTCTATCACCCTCACATCTCTTTTCCTACCATTTTCCTCCCTGAGATCCTTCTTAGAGGACCTTCCTT
This sequence comes from Lobelia cardinalis, assembly GCA_028566635.1. Taxonomy (NCBI): domain Eukaryota; kingdom Viridiplantae; phylum Streptophyta; class Magnoliopsida; order Asterales; family Campanulaceae; genus Lobelia; species Lobelia cardinalis. The sequence goes on from JAOWAN010067341.1 coordinate 5,284, forward strand.
ATACATTCTCCAACAAAACCTCCTAGCCCTCTGATTCATTCATTCCCAAGCCTTCCATTTCTTCATCCTTCTAAGCCTTTATCTTACTCACCAGTCACCCTTAAGACTTCTGTTTCACCCCTCTAATCAGGAGATGGAGGATTCTCACTTATCCTCCGACTTAGAAGACCTTATAATAGTATCTCCTGTCATATCCCTACACTCTTCCCATGACTCCTCTCCTACTGACACCTTTCCCTTTGGTCCTCCTCTACCAGACCACTTTCCCCATACAGCTTGTCCTTCCTACCCCGACATTGAGTCTGCCATTCTGGACTACCATGAGACTACTCTTGCCGACATCAGAGAATTTTGTTAAGGCAAGAAGAGTTATCTGAGTAGATGGCTAGGTGTGAATTGAGGATGAAACTGGAGTTGGAGGTGGTGAAGTTAGCCCATGAGGGGGCCAATCAGAGACTAGCCATAGGGATGGACTTCATGTTGAGTGCCACTAAGAACTTCACCAACAATGCCCTAAACAGAGTCCTCCGGAGACAGATGGGTGTTGCTCCTAATGTCAGGGTGGACAAAGAACTGCCTAAGCTTGAACAAGTCAGAGCAGATGCTGCTGTAGCTGAGGAGGTGGCTCTTAATTCCATAAAGGAGGAGAAATTACTTGCTGCTTCCATTCAAGGCATCATTAGACAGAATGATCATATCCGAGCCTATCTAGAAGAACTCCCAGCCAGATTGAGACATATACTTCCATCCAGACCTAGCCCAATTGAAGAAGATGGTCTGCTGCTCTTGAAGAACAGACAGGAACTCATTGCAAAGAGGAAGATCAGGAAGCTAAGGAGGGATTATCTCCTTGGCAGGCGACCTCTCTTGAGACCTCGCAGAGAGGTCGACCTCTGCATATTACTTCGCGAGAAAAGGGATGGTGATCCTCCCTGGTGCGACCTATAGGAGACCTCGCATAGAGGTGATGCCTCATGCGAGCTCTCATCATTCCTCACCAAAAGAGCCTAGCTCTATGCGACCTGTTTCACTCCTGCGAGCAATCTAGCTCAGGAGTCCGTATCCAATATGGAGAAGGTTTTCATTGATGAGGGAATATCTCATAGGAGATCCTTTCCATATTTAACTCTGATTTACTTGCCTAAAGAGGTGTGGATTAGGATTCTGGCTTTCCTTGGACTCTGAGGGAGCAAGAGGCGGCCAGAACTCCTTTACCTTCAAGGATTTAGCATCCTCAATACCTATAAATAAGGCCCTACACATGTAGGCAAAGGTACACACAATATTGCCCCCAAACTCTCCCGTGAATACTCTCTAATATTCCTCAGACTTGAGTTCTTACTCTCACGCCGGAGATTGTTTGGTAGGGAAACCTCCTACATCATAGTAACAGTCTTTGTGTTGCAGGTCCTATTGTTGCCCAGAAAAAAGCCCTCATCCATCGCAGTGCTCAGCGAAAATCAAAGGAAAAACCGTGCATCATCAGGCCTCTTGCAGAGATATCTTCATCAAGTTCCTCTTCTGAAGACTTGGATGTGACTCAGATCGTGACCTTGAAGACTATCTACAAACTGAGTACATTCTGGACTTCAAAAAGGCCATCAAGGAATCAAGAAAGACCTTGAGAGGAGATTTGAAGCAGTACTTATCTGGTTCAGGGTCTACAAGCAAGAAGAAGGGTGATAGCAACCCTTTCGATGACGATCAAGACAACATGCCTACTTTTGACCATCTGGACAAAGGCAAGGGAAAAATGTAGAAGGATGCTGATCAGATGACTCCTTTCAGAAGATTTGCAGAACGGACCACTTACACCCCTCTCTCGAACTCAAACTCTATCTTTCTTGATAAACATATTTTTGGATTACTGAAGCATAATTTAACTGCCATATTTTTCTGCTACACCAGCACACACTAGGACTTATTTCTTATATATTAATTCATACTTGTGTTTGCTCCCTCATATAAACAGTTTTATGTGTTTCAAGGTTTATATAGGGCTTCTGTTTTAACAACTTAAACATAGGAATAATCTTAGGTCGTTAAAACTTGCTTTATCACTTAGGATAATCACTAGATAAACTCTGTGCCTAATTCCTTAGCGTTAGATCCCTTAAATGACTTAGAAGCAAGTTAAAAATGTCACGGCATTAATCAAATAGGAGGAGATTGTTAGGTTTTATTCTTTTTTAGATTTAATTAATTGCCTCAAATCATTTTTTTTAATATAAATGTCTATTTATCGCGTATTCAATCCTATCAATATAAATGGACATTTAACAAATTTTTCCATGGCTGTGTAACAGGAAGGTATTCGACCAATCTATCTAAAGGGTAAAGCACTAATTTCCTAAGCTAAAGGTATCTGTTGGAAGACTTCAAACATGAAGGTTTCCGTTCTTCAGAAGACTTCCAGTGAAGGTTGCCGACTCCAGTGCTCCGTTTAGAAACCCCCAATGTGCAAATCTAATTCTTCCTTTCGTTGCCTCCAAGTTTAAATTCAAATTCTTTTGAAGGACAACGGCTACAAGGACACTTGTCATCGTCCGAAAAGTCAGGACAGAGATCATGGTAGACAAGATTGTGCTACAACGTTGGACATATCAAAAGAGACAAAACATAGTACTGGACACGTAACAAACCGAGTCAGCATTCAACACGTTCCTGAGACAGATCCCTTGGAGTCTTCCGACGAGCAGAATTTTCCTATATATAGAGAAGGACTTTACAACTTGCAATTTGGTTGATTTTTTGAAGTTGTCGTTACTCTGCCCAAAAGAGATTTGATTCTTAAGTTCTTCATACTTCTGCAATCAGATCACTCCTGAGAGGTAGGAAATTTATAGATCCAACCCTCACTATTACCGACCAAACTTTATTAGTATTTGGTTGTAATCATCAAACATTTAGGAAGGCCTCCCTCACGGAGATCCCAGGAGGCCGTTTGGTGAATTGTAAACACACCCGTGAGTGTATACACTTAACTGCACACACTCACAAAAACACAGGTCAACTTGCTTGTATTGTTCCTTATCTGGGAGTGTTCTATTTATCTTTTCTTTCTTGTAAATGCCTGTAGCCCAAGGTTGCTGTTGGCTGACACTTGTAATAGATAGGATAAATAGTGGATCTCTCTCACAAATCCAAGTCTGACCAGCTTGGTAGAGGATTGGCCAGTTAGTTGGTGAACCTCTATATATTCTGTGTGCTTTACTTTCAGAATTTCCTTTCTGTTTTGATTACTTACTTTCTGTTTGGCAAACTCGAATTCTCCAGGATCAGATGACTCTGTTTATCTACTAGGCATCCGACTGAGCTTTTATTTACTTGATATCTTTCCAAGCAGAATCATTACTTAGGAAATTCACTAGTCTTTCGTTGCACTAAAACCCCTTCATTAAGTCAAGGGTGAGAATTTTAAAGTTATTAGTTTTAAGAAAGAATTTTTTAAATAGGCTATTCACCCCCCCCCCATCTAGCCTATATTGAACTAAGTGGGACCAACATGTTTTCGCAATTTATGTTTCAATTCCTTGATAGTAGTCTCCACACAATCGAGGTCCTCCTCGTTAAAACCGGTCATCCCCATACATGCATTGAAATCGAAGAAGTTGTCATTGACTCTTGCCCTCGAATTTTCTATGTTGCCACATTTCGATGACTTGTCGTCGGACAAAAACTTGACACCTGCTGCATTCTTACTCCAATGATTTAAAACAAGCTTTTTTGGGAGTTTATAGACATCGCCATGCTTTAAGCCCAAGAAACCATGACGACATAGGATCCCCTTTCTTTCAAACAGCTTGCATGAACACTCAACAAAATTATCTTCAAATTTTTGCTTGATCTGTATAATATGCAGCAAGCAATCAGTAATTAACTCTGTTTGAAATTTCGTGGTTCAAAGTTATGATTTTGATGGTTCGTAGTTTAATTGTTTTAACAAATTGAATTTTATGGTTGAGATTTGTAACTTATAGGGCTTTAAGTACCTCATATTCGCGTCCCTTGGCCAACATGTCTTTCACTATGATCTTCCTCCCAATATCATCAGCAATCATGGATATAATTGAAAGTGTGAAGCATGCTTGTTTGATTTCTTCTTGAACTTCATAAAAGACACTACATGTGAATACCTCAGCCACATGTGTTTCAATTAACAAAGAAGTTTCCATCATCAGTGTCAACGTTGAACATTCATTGTTGGGTTGTGCATTGACATAGCGCTGCTTGTCCATCGCTATCTCAAATCTCACGAAGAACTCAGTCAACGTGTCCATGTCCTGATTGTTCTTACCGAAGAAGAAATTTTCACTTTCTTACCAAGATGTTGTGCGAAGTATTCCAAGCAACGGGTCATCCCCGAAGAAGGCTGGAATCTAAGACTCCCTAATCTCATATATATCAGACATCCAATTGTTACCGGAGAGATCAAACTCCTCAATCACAACCTTCCACCCTTCTTTAAACTCGGCGACATTTAAGTTTTCACCCCAAACAAAATGTTCTATTTTTGTCATAAACTCACCATTCATGCTCATCATAGGACCAATCTACAGGAAAAATACAAACCCAAAATAATCAACTAACAGTTTGGTTTGGTTGTGCTACTATACAACAACAAATAATATCACATAATATAATTTGATGGTTCACATTATTAATTTTCATGGTTCACAATTGCTGGGGTACAAAAGTTATGCAACAAAAGCAAAAAAACTTTTTTTAAAGATGATTATACCTTAGTTGAGAGCTTCTTCATGATATGCCACATGCAAAAACGGTGTCTTGTTTTAGAGAAGACAGCAGGTACAACTTGTTTCATTGCGGGGCATTGATGAGTGATAATACACAGCGGTTCTCGCTTCATAGCATTCATGAATGCAGGAAAAACTCAGGTGTAATGGACAATATCCTCTCTTGACAATAAGCCTGCAGCAAACGTCACGCATCTCATGTGGTTGTCAACTCCACAAAATGGTACAAATACCATATTGTACCGTGTGGATAAAAAAATAAAACAACAAATAAGCACATGCATAATTATATTTTTTATGGTTCACAGATTTGGAATTCATGGTTCACAGTTGTTAAATTGTTGGTTCAGGCTAGTTTTTCATGGTTGAGTATTGTAATTTCATGGTTCACAGCTCGAAAATCAGAATATTTATTTGAAATTTAAAATGGGCTGGATACATACATGTTCTTGTTGAAGGTAGCATCAAATGATATCACATCGCCAAATACTTCATAATTTCTTCTTCCAATGTGGTCTGCCCAAAACACTTTTGTCAAGTGACCCGTAGAATCAGCTTTGTATTCATAATAGAAGGAATTATGAGCTTCCTTTTTCGCCTTAAATTTATCTAGGATTATCTGTGCATATTTTTCTCTAATACATTGCTTTAAATGCCTATTCCAGTTCCAAAAATTTGTAATCGTAGCACCAACGTGTTTATAACCGCCAGCTAATTCTTTCATCAAATGATGTGCCTTACTAGCACCAATCTGAACCTCGGAGGCATTGAGTATAAACATCTTCTTATCATAGCTCAGATTCCTATTGGACTTGAGAAAATGCCTATATTTAGGCTTAACCATTTGATGATTGTGCTTTTCAACAAAATTGTAAATAATGTAGCCAGATTTGCCATTTATCCTAAGGAAAACCTTAGCATATCATCCACAACGACAAGACGCAGTCCTCCTCTGTCTAGTGAAACTCGCACATTCATTATCATCCGTCGTTTTACTTTTGATTTCATTTTCAAAATGACCTTCCCTATTACACAGCAAATGCTTCAATGTTACTACTCCCCTTTTAACTTTTTCTGTTGCACGGCGAAAAATAAATCCACAGCGTTGGGTATAGTCAGCATAAAAGGAAATCCCTTCTTCCAGAGTTGTAAAACACTGTCCGATATGAGGCTCTTTTTCATCTTCGCAAATAGGGATGTAATACGATGTATCTCTGGGGGACAAAATGTGCTTTGATGTTTTATCAATGCTATCTACTGAATTGCAGTCAGCATCATTAGCATTTGAGACTTGGTTACTTGCAACATCTGTGTCGCGCCCCGAGTCCCGTGACATCACGTTTCTCGAGGGGTGACGCAACGATTACACAAATACGATACGCGGAAGCGATTAACAACAACCCTAATGATGACGATATCATATGCTTCTTAACCAAAAGACTATCTTGGTTTTCTTTTTCTATTATCCTTTAGGTTTCAAAGTTCATAACATATATACATACAACTTTCATATAACCACAACCACAAACTATCTACTGACATACATATACATATACATGATTTACAAGTGAGTACACATGAGTGTCACGCCAAGAGTTATGAGCTACAAGCTCGTAGGAACCAAAAGAATATCTA
>JAOWAN010067382.1:0-11673 GCA_028566635.1 Lobelia cardinalis
TCTGATTGTGTTAGTTGGAGAGATTCTATGCCTTTGATTCTTAGCAATGTAATAGACGTTATTATTCATTAATAAATGCTCATTTTAGTTCAAAAAAAAAGTATAAAGGATGAGCTAGTAAAATAGATATTAACCGAGGGTCCAAGTAAGAAGTTTTTGAACTGGGGAGGGGTTTGCGTGTAATTCTGCGCACAGGGGGTTTTATTGGTACGAAGAAAGTCGGAAACACATTCAGCCCTATCCCTCTCTCCAAAATGTAAGCTTTTTCCTTCAAGATTATCGAGTTCATGCCTGAGATTCCAACCGTTACCGATCGTTGATGCATACCCTCGCTGCAAATCCTTTCCAATTTTTGATTACAGATTCCCAGAACCAAACTTCATCGCAGGTGAGAAAATCGCGTTTCCCATTCTTTTTAGAGAATTTTCGGTTCTGATATTAATATGATGGGTTTATATGTATATGTATATATATCTGACTCACCTGTTTGTGTTACCTGTATCTCAATTTTTGTAAAATTGTTTAATTGGGTACACGATTCATACAAGGCACAAGCGATTGAAGAATACTGATCCATTTTAGGGTTAAAATCATTTGGAAAATGCAATTGCTAGGTGTCCTAGTACAGTCACTCCTGCTTTTTGAAGGAATTGGCATTATTACTTGAAATTTGATAGATTTATGTATAATTTCACCTCATCCGAATGCCAGCAGGAGCATCGTAATAATCGTTATATGTTTAATATCGATCATTCTAGATTGCATCCTCCCCTCGTTCATTTTGGAGACTTAATAGTTCCCTTTATGGATTTTGAGTTGCGCGGTTGTTTTTGTTGACTTTTAAGGCAAGGTTTGGAGACTTAATAGTTCCCTTTATGGATTTTGAGTTGCGTGGTTGTTTTTGTTGACTTTAAAGGCAAGGTTTCTATTGTTGAAGAAGTATGAAGAAACCTTTTGGCAGATCATCGGACTTCTCATTGGCAGCGGAACAAGTTGCTGGTAATGAAGATCTTTTACGGGAAATCTTCCTACGATTACCAGCCCGATGTCTGATAAAATTCAAAAGTGTCTCAAGACAGTGGTCTTCTGTTATCTCTGACCCCCAGTTTGCAATGGATCACTCCAGTCGTTCAAGCTTTAGTTCCAATACTCCCTCTGGTCTATATTTCTGCAATTCGCTTGCAAAAAGTGAGGATATCGATTCGGTTTCACTTGAGTACGGCCCCAATCAAGCGTCTGGGGTTTGGGTTCCATCACTCTCGTTCCTTGATACGGTACGCAGAGGAGGTACTATCAAGATTCTACAGTCCTGTCATGGTTTACTACTTTGCCAGCGCACCTCTCAATCTAAAGGTTCTGAGGCCATAAGATACTGTGTTTGCAATCCTACTACTAGGAAATACAAATTGGTTCCGCCTCCTTTACTACGTGCAACAGAATCAATTGTTGCAATCAGCTTGGCCTTTGATCCTTCCGAATCATTTCATTACAGAATTGTATGTGTTAAACACATTCGTCCATACAGTTCTAGTGAAGGAAAGACTCATCAATTGGATATGTACTCATCAGAGACTGGTTCTTGGAAAAGCACTGCTTGTAATTTTAGACGTTTTGATTCAGCTCGCTTTGATAATGCGTTCTACTGGAATGGTGCTATTCACTGGGTTAGAAATGAGGCGTCCATTGGGGGCCTGTTTGATGAATTCGATCTTAGTGCAGAGAAACTTAATATAGTCCGTTTTCCTCCTAAGCCTCGAACTCATTGTAGTTGTAGGTGGACAATCCGTTATTTTGGACAATCCAGAGGCTATTGGCATATTATTTACATTCGCAGCCTCGCTGCTTATCAGTTCAATGTCCTTGAGATGGATAATGACACCTTCAGGTGGTCTGTGAAGTACCGGGTTAATGTTCTCCGGATATTGTCTATGTTCCCGGAAGTGGTTTGCAAAGCAGGCCCTGGGCAATACTGGGATGCAGACTGTAAAGAAAAAGTATATGCATTTTCGATACTATCTTTTGTGAAGGGAGAGAAGGAAGAAGATACGGAACTTGTTCTACTCATTCCTGGCAAGGTTGTTTCGTTCAAATTCAGGCAGAAGACGGTGAGGGTGCTTCGGGAGCTGTCGTATGATCAAGTGGTTGACAGTTCAAGGTTTGGTTTCATCAATTCGTATCAATTTGTTGATACTCTATTTTCTCTATAAGCATATACTGCTTTACGGACCCAGTGGGGTGGTCATGTGTATTGTCCAAGATTTGCTTTTAATTGGATGATTTTGTAGTACCAAATTGCACTATCCTTTGCTTTTGCATTTTGTTGCTTGTAAATGGTGTGCATTTGCGTGTGGGAACTTGGATGAAGCTGCGGCAGAGTTATGAGCGTAAGTTTTAACAATGGAACTACCCAAGCTGATGATCTTCTACAAGGAAAATGATGCAAAGCGCAGCAAAGTTATATTGAAAATGATGCTTTTGTTGCCAGCATTTGATGCATGTTGATAAAACAGTGCTCGATGGATTTGTTTCCGACGGACAACTGTGCTGGGACATTTCATACTCCTCCGGCATCGAAGGGAAGTATTCCCTCCATCTCAAAAAAATAGATTCTTTTGCCTGATGAGAACGAAAATAGCAACAGAAATTCTCGACGGTCTTCCATTTCTTCAACAAGACCATATCTTACATATCTTTCAACAAGACCACCACCTCTCCTTCTCTGCCTCTATTATTCCGTCTGTTCGATTGAATGAATTTTTCTCCAGTTCCATGTATCCATTTTTCATCTCTAAGTTTGTTCTAGTGACATCTGACCTTGTTTAACCTTACGGATCATATCATATTATATATCCGTGTGTGTTCATGTTCGAGGGCATAGAGCAAAAATTAAATATAGTGTTCGAGGATACCGAACCAAAATTTTAAAAATATATCATATGTAAACAAATTCAAATAGTAAAATTATTTATAAAAAAATTAATTTAAATAAATATATATAGAAAATTTATAATGAGAAAAGAGAGAAGAGAGCAATGAGACTGAGTGAGGGGGAGGGGGGAATAGGGAGAAAGTAGGTAGTGGAGTCTAGTGGTAAGAATCTTTGTGTGTTTTTAATAGACTACGAATTTGATCTCTATTTTTGATAGATTACGAATTCGAATGACATGAGAATAAATATAAAATCTCAAAGGAAAAAAAAAAAAAAGTAGGGGGAGGGGAGGTTAGGGGAGAAGGCGTCGGGAATAGTTGGGTGGGGTTAGGGGGGATTGGAGAGTAAGGAAAGAGGTTGTAGGGGTTGCAGGAGGGTGGGGGTAGTGTGTTTAGTACAATGAACCCCCTCAATATAATATGGACTAGTAAATATTCGTGTTTCAGGGCATGGTGTATAAAAATATTTGGACGTAAATAGTTTATATTTTCGAACACGGCAATATTTAAAAGTAATAAAATTATTTTTTTACATATATTTTTTAATTAATTAAATTAAATAAAAAAAATTACACATAAAATATAATATTTTTTAATACCCCTCTCTCTCTCTCTCTTTCTTTCCAACACATACCCATACAAACACACACTTTACCTTTCACTTCTTTGTCCCCCTTCTCCACACACCCACTAACCAAGTAACCCCAACTCCATTACTCACACTTTACCTTTCACTTTTGTCCCCCACCTTTCACTTTTCGGATCTCCTCCCTCTCTTGCTCTTTGCACTCTCTCCCCTGCACTGAATATTAGGCCTAGTTACTATTCATTTGGATTGGCTCGACTGAGTCGATATGCAATAAAGTTTAACCAAAGCTTTTCACCAGTCATAAGAAAGTCACACTTGGCACATTATTATTATTTTTTTCATTTTTTCTTCTTTATTAATTCCTTTCATCTCTCTCCCATATTAGCTGAAAGAGATCAGTAGCAAGTACGGATATGATTATCTGACATGAGGTATGAAGGAAATGGAGGGTACGGATGTAATGAGCACCGTCAGAGATTGTGTAACTCTTCTCTCTAGCCCCAGCCATCACTAAAAACACCATGAACCAAGCTGAATTTTCACCCTGCTATGAACCTCGACGTGAGATAAGTGTCGTGGGGGAGAAAGCTGAGTGAAATGGAGATGATTACTGTGTGTGTACAGAGACAGAGAGGAGAGGATTGTATAGTTGTTACTCGTGGTCAGTAGCGGACCTATTAAGGAGCACATGGGGCACGTGCCCCCACCGAAAAAAATAAAATAAAAATTTACCGAGAAAGTTTAAGGTAATGTATAATGTCGTTGAGTTGGTAAAGAAGACCTTACCGTCCCATTTGATTAGTTGCAATCCTAATTTTAATGTGCGAATTTAATTATTGTAGTTGAGAGGGATTCAAGTACCAATAACATTGTTAATTGAAAAACCCTTCCCCTTTCAAGCTTTCTATTTAATTGTTGTTTTGAATTTACAAGAGTATCTATATTCGATTTTTTTTTAATTACGCGCCAATATACCTTGAAAAAAAAAAAATTCGGGAGCGCTGCCCCCAAACCCATATCATGCTTCGCATCCTTTGTGCCCCCACTAATGCGAATGTCTAGGTTCGCCACTGCTCGTGGTACGGGACATGAGAAGATTCTCTAAGCATGTCAGAGGTTGTTACGCAGAGGAGAGGCGTCGTTGGGTATGACCACATACTCCCTTCTCGTTTGCTTGGAGATCTTGGAAGGAAGCCTTCGTGTGTGATCTCGTCTGATGATTTCGCATCAACCTCCCCCCATCTCGACGGGTTCCTCTATCTCTTCAAACGGAGGGAATACATTTCCACTTTAATGATCAAATAAAATACAAAAATTCATCAGTGACCAAACTAATCTTTAAGTAATAGTTCAGTGTCCAAATAAATATTTAATCCAATAATGTATTGCCACATTATTTACATCTGCAGCCTATCTTCGTATCAGTTCAGTGTCCTTGAGATGGGTAATGAAAACCTGGTATGTGCAGTACCGAGAGATTATATATGAGTTCTCCTCTATGTATAGATGTTCTCACACATGCTTGGAAAAACAGGCACCAACCAGTACTCGGATGCAGATGGTGATAAGGTATATGCGTTTTCCATATTATCATTTGTCAGAGGGAGAGTCTTTAAGCGTTTAAACTGTGGCTCTAATCTTCCAACTTTCTGGCTGTAAGTGATGAGGATATGTACCCACCTCGTAAGGACAAGATACACCTCCGATCGAGATGGAAAGGCGATGCAAGATTCGTGACGAGACAACTCATAAGTCACCTTTCTTTTGGTCCATTCCTATGGCTCTGAGGTAGCTCCGAGCGCTTCAACCTTTCGTACATACGAGACAACACACGTGATCCTTGGCTCATTAAGCTTTGTCCACCTCAACATTACAAACTCCCAACTGCACTAGGGAATCTTTCGTTTCCTAACAAACTCTTCCAATGAGAAGCGGTGAAAATCCGCTATAATGGTATCATCGATCTTATATCAAAGGTAGGGTGTAACTGACTGACACACTCACTCGAACACCATCGATTTCTCCCAAGCTTAAGCCCGATTCTTTCTCTTACATCGGAGGCCAATAGCTGGGTGAAAATTATCCAGCTTTGCCTCACTATTTGTTCATCTTCTCAGAGAAATCTCAACCGTCACTTCGTTGCTCGCAGACCTCGGGCGAACATCTCAAGCTAAATTCCCTCTCGGCCGAAGCTTTTTGCAGCATCATCAGTAAGGAAGGGTAATTTGTTCCCAGCATTTTATGTAGTTGATAAAATGCCCAATATGCATTTGTTTACCACTAACAACTGTTTTCGGACATTCCCAATTCGCTTCTCATGGATTTAGATTTCCTTGGTGACACTCGTTTGTTACTGTACACATTCGTCTCGTGTCATGTGAGTTGCGCCTAACGTGATAAATCGTTCGACTCATTTGATGAGACTTTCACCTTGCAATTTTGACAACTACACCCAACCTAAGCTTTGACTTTTAGATCATAATTTTACCTTAAATTTACAACCGCTATAATATTTGCACATTCCCATTTTGAAAACCAGAAAAGATCATCAGGCATAAAGCAGATCACCAGTCTCAAATGTACACAAAGGATGCAATAACTAGACAATAAATTGTTATAATCCCCACATTGACTTGAAAATGATTGCCAAAACAACAATACACACCAGCAGTCAAAACCAAAACAGAAACACAATTTACATGCAATGCATCTTACATTTTTACAAAGCAAATACTTTGACGGATAAATACACCAACATCCTGTACATGAGATGTAGTTTACTCAACAAGAAGTTTCGCCGGCTCCATCTCATGCAGCACACCTGACAACGAACAGTACAAAAAGAATGGTGCTCAGTCACCTCACTAAGTTACCAACTACTAGAAGATTAACAAAGCACAGAATACCAAATGTGATCACTCCACACGATTAAGTAATCCATCCAGCTACAAACCTGGCACGGATGAGGAACGACAGTTGAGTTGAACCACGTGCTTCACTGTTTCACGGTATGCTACTCTTTTTCTAAGCACAGTCTTCGCAGGAGAATATCTATCTGGCTGCTTATCTTCTATCTTTTTCCTTTCCATCTCTTTGCTTGGTGCTTCCCTGTCCTCAACTAGCTTTCCTGCCGAAGGTGGTGCAGCTGCCATTTGTGGGGACTCTAATTTTGTGGGAAAAAAAACAACTGTTCAAATTCTAGCCATATAATATAAAAGCCTACATAGCGACATACAGAAGAGGAAGATTGAAGGTGAATATAGAGATGAGTTTCCTAGAAAAAAGATTGCGCAACTGTGCAATATATACAATTCCTGGATCTGGAAAAGCCAACAGCCTCAGATATACGTCTATACACATTGATTTATCAATATCAATATGCTCTGCAAGAGGACAGGCTTCAAAAGTAGAAATTATTGTGAAAGTCCATCACATGAGAAACACGATGTTATGGACATGGACCAATCACAAACTGCCACATTGCATCGAAAATACGTGGAACAGTACATGATTGGCTCATCACACACATAGGTGATATGCTCAATGTGCCAAGTAGCCAATGTGATGTGCATCTGACATGGAGGCTATACCTCCTTGTGTTGGTGTCACAATTTTCGGCTTCAGTATCATGCATAAAATAAGCAGGCGGTAAACCTAAACCTTCTCTAACCAGCCATTATTGTATACACTCCAGTTATGTTATGCCAGTTGCAAGCCCCGGTCCCTTATATCACCTCATTGGTGAATTACCTATATTTCTTCGTATACACTCACATGTATATCGGTGCTAACCGAGGAACTCCTCCACACATTGAACCCACCATTTTAACCATCCAGACTGCTTTTGAGATGTAAAGGCATATGCATGAATATATGGAATCTGGGGCACAGAGAAAAGATATCCAAAACGTCAAACTTCCATTTTTCCTCAAACTACTCCCATTTAAGTAGAGCCAAAAATGGTCAACCCAACCCATATTACACAATTAGGGCCCATTTGGGAACTCTGATTCCATAACATAGAAATGGAATTGAAGCATGCAATTGATATTCTATTGTTTGGATGCTAAAATTAACGTCGATCTGAAATTGAATTATAATTCCATTTGGTCAATTCCATAAAATGATATCTATATCAAAAGAAAAGAATTATAAAACCAAATCAAAACACAATTCTTTTAAAATATCCCTCCTAATGATGTTATTTACCAAATCGCCACCATATATACTGGGATTTATCTTAGGTCTTCCATATTCGTTACGCATCTTGCTATCTCTCCTCACTCTTCAGTATCTCCTCTCCACCGGTGGCGGTGCAACCGATCTCCCCTCTCTTCATCAGCGGTGGCGCCTTCATGCTCCAGCAGCGATGACATGGGCCCGTCTATCTTACTTCTTTTTCCAACTCTCCTCTCCTATTCTCGCCCTCACACACTCCTCTATTTTCTTTAATCCAGGAGGCAGTGACTGCTGTGCGAGGATATATCCGGAAGCAGCAGTGACTATCTCTGGCAGCGGCTAGTAAGTAATCTAAAGTATGATGCAGAGATTTCATTTTGATGAAAATTGCACAAGGAAATGGTATCTCACATTGTTCAATGGATGTTGTTTAGTTACCATATTTGTTGTTCAATTACTTGACTATCTTTTTGACTACTTTTTTTGTACAGAAGCATGTGTTTTTGCTACATGTTCCCCTGGCATAGTGTATATATCTATTTCCGTGTTAAGTATTCAAATACATGTCCCAGAAATCTGGTTAAAATTGTGGACACTTGATGCGATGTCCACTACCATAAATTTGACAATAATTTGAAATTCTAGTGGAGAAACAGTCGATTGTTATCATATTAGAGAACATAGATCCTTTACTTTCTGATGGCACATGGAAGTTAATCTAATTGACAAGCAATTTCACAAATCTATCTTTGAGAAGTCAGACTTATTCTTCATGTGTATGTCACGCCCATTATCTTTTGATATCCATAACCAAGAATTAGAAATTGAGGATGCCCAGGTACGGAGATTTTATAACATTGTACGTTATTAGTTTTATTAAGTTGCATAGGCATACAATATGCATGTTTTTAAGATTACCTCAGAACATTATAGTTAGATAGAAATGAGTAACAATGTTTACCAAGAATAATCTGGTTTAATATGTTTGATTCCTATTAGCACATTAGCTTAGACCAATGATCAACTGATCTTGACAATAGCATTGAAATTTACCAAGAATAATCTGGTCTAATGGGCAATTTGTTAATTGATTGTTGTATGGTTCAACTTAAATTGTTATAATTTAACAGGTAATTAACAGATCAAGGAAGCTATGGATGTGATTCATTAATATTTTTTCCTTTACTTTATGAACATCATCATGATTCTATCAAGGAGATACATTTAGTAGAGAAGAAAGAGGATAGATTGGTGTTCACACTCAATATGGTTCTTTTAGTGTTGCCATATTTTGGGATATTTGTAGAATTAAAAAATGGCTGTAGAAGACCATGGATGGAGGAAGTCTGGAACCACAATATTCCTTCCTCAGTTCAGTTGCTTCACATGGAAATTTCTTCAGCATGCTTTACCACTAGACTCTATGCTTTCTAGAATGCATATTCAGGTGGTTTCCAAATGTTGCTTCTGTATTCCAAAGGATAAACCATTAAACTCTGAAGCTCCTAATGCTAAATGGCACAAATTGTACCGGAAGAGTAGTCTCAAACTGAAGGTTTGGATCAATCAATGCTTTTGAAGGCCCATAATGCTTTTATGAATGATCAAAGGAAGTTTAAGACACTAGCAGATCTTCCAAATAAGTTACAGAAGCATTATGTGTTATTACAACTTGGTCTTAGGTAGTGTTATGGATACACCTTTTGAAGATGTTTGACTATCCTATTTATTAAGACAAATTGGTTGTAGTATGATTAGATGCTTACAAGAGCGTTAATAAGCTTCAAATTTTATTGTGTTCGTTGTTTTAATTTTTCATTGGTTGAAAAGACAATGTTATTACTTGTAAATGTTATTATTTCAATATGATATCGTTTTGTTTAGTTAGAACGTGATCACATGCATTATTTTGAGTGCAACAAATTAATTATTATTGCTAGTGGTTTGGGTAGATTGTGGTTGAAAAAAATAAAATTGTTACTAATGATAATGGATCAAAAAATAAAGTAATTAAGAGGATACTTGTAATTGGTAAGGAAAAAAATAGAAGTGATGAAAAAGTAAGAATAAAGAGATTCAAAAATAGTTAATTTTAAGGAAATTTAGATAGAATAGAATTTGAATTAGTAACTAATTGGCTTCTTAATTTATTTTAATTTAAAATTGGTTCAAATTAGTCCAAACAATCGTGCATATTTGAAATAATCAATTCAATTCTAAAACAAAGATTTGTGTAATTGAACAATAGAATTGGAATTCTCATTGAATTCAACATATTTGCCAAACAATGGAATTAAGTTTCAATGAAATTTGAATTCATTGAAATCAAATTCCATGGTTTTACGGTTAATTCCATTTGAATTCGAAAACCGTACATCCAAACAAGCCCTTACACTTGATCATAAAACAAACACTATATTCGAATTTAAGAAGCATTAGCAAGGCCCAATCGCTCAAGGCAACCTCATTTTATCTTATCAACTATACATTCATACTCCCTTCGTTTCGGAATAGATGACATTTTAGAAAAAAAAAATAAAAATTATCCCAAAATAGTTGTTATTTTAGGATTTCTATGCTCTTTTTTACCCATATTTTTCTGATTTACCCTCCTACTCTCCAAACTAATTGATCGTTAATTACATTTATCTCTTTTATCATCAATATAGAGACATTATTTAATAAGAATGAATTTGTCAAACATATATTTACTTCTTAATAAACGTGCCCAAGTCTAAAATGTCATCTATTCTGGTAAGGGGGAGTATTTAAGAAGCATTAGCAAGGTACATAATATAAGGGACTATTGCAAACCAGAAAAGTATAGAAGTGTATATACTCTGTATTTAGATTCATGTGCAATTACTTTACTATCCCTCAATTAGGGTTTACATGCAAGTGTATATATACTCTTGATAATGATTAATTACCTGATGTTTGAGTAGTACCAGTGGCCCTAATACTGGAGGAGCAATTAGAAGATTGCCAAGGAGCAATCAATGGTGCATACATGTAACAATCGGACTTCAAGAAATCAGCCACCTTCCCCATCAATGTCGTCTTGTTGCTTTTTTCCACGGATAATGACTCCTCCTTCTCAACCCCTAATATTAATTTGCAACAATTCAATTACGAATGAAACCAAAAATCAAGCAATTCAAATTACCCCAAAAAAGTACCCAGAAAAAAACAACAACCAAGAACTAAGAGGGACTTACCGGAAGAGTGAAAGTGGTGAGAAGAAAGCAAAGGAGCAAACATGTAGGAATCAGAGGTGAGATAGGCCATGACTTTCCTGAAAAATCTGTGTTGTTTCTTGTTGGGTTTCTTCTTCTTCTTCTGAACGACTCTTAAGGATGACATCGCTCGTTTCTCCATAATTTGTTGCTGTTTGTCGAGATTCTAGAGAGAGAGAGAGAGAGAGAGGTTTTGAGAAATTAAGAAGAGAGTGTTTTCTTTGCTTTTGCAGAGGAAGAGAGAGGAGGGAGGGGAGGAGGACGGGGTGGTGATGTGATGCATGTGTCGTGTTCTGACGCCACAACGTGTCGTATAACTTTTTGGCTTACTCCAACAGGTGGCACTGTTGCCATATTGGGCCCTCTTTATCCAATCTATTGTCTTTCTATGTTAGGGCCGATCACAAATGTGAACTAGTGAAAACACACAAAATATTTAAAATTTTAAATTAATTTTTTGTATTTTTCATACTAAAAATATTTAAAAACATATTTAAAATTAAAAAAAAATAGAAAAGAAAGATTAAAAAAAATAATTCCACTCTCTCTCAAAAAACACATCCACTCACACTCCCTTTTCCTGCCGCTCCCTCCCCCCATCTCTCTCTCTGATACACCTCTATCTCTCTCTCTCTCTCTCTCTCTTGCCCTCACACTCACACCCACCCCCTCCACTTCCGGTCCCGTCCCCTCATCCCCTGACATAAACCCCAACCCCTCCCGTCCCCTCCCTTCTCTCAA
>JAOWAN010067413.1:0-11669 GCA_028566635.1 Lobelia cardinalis
TGAAAACATGTAAGATGTGACTTGTTTAGGTTCCTCTCAATTCTTCTGTTGCTTTGACCAGAAGTATTGGATGGTTTATTGTATGAGTTTGGTTTGGTATTTGAGTAAAGTGCAGTTGAAAACTCAGTAGGTTGATGACCTAAAGAGTTGGTTCCTTCTTCATTTTCAAGGATTGAAATGGCTTTGGTTATTTTTGGCAGTGGATTCATGGCAAGAATTGCACTTCTTGTGTGAGAGAACCTATCACTCAAGCCCATCAGGAATTGTGTAATCATCTGGAGTTCATGTTGTTCTTGGTAGGTCTCAGCCGCATTACAAGTACAATTCACAGCAGTAGTCAAATTATCAATGCTATCCCACAGAGTCCTAAATTTAGTGAAGTAACTGGATATATTCATATTACCCTGAGATAATTGCATTAACTCCTTTTTCAAATTATACACCTGAGGAGCATTTCCTTGTGTGAATCTCACAGCCAAATCATCCCAAAAATCTTTAGCATGCTTAATATATACAACACTGGCATGAATTTCAGGACTCACAGAATTCAAGATCCAACCCACAATCATATCATTGGATCTATTCCACGCAGCAAAATACTTTGAATCTACTCGAGGACATTTGTGTAAGCCAGAAATCAAACCTAATTTGGACTTAGCTGAGAGATGTAATTTCATTGATCGACTCCATTGCATATAATTTCTTCCATTCAGAATTTCAGTCACAAGAATCATACTTGGAGAATCATTTGGGTGCAAATATAGGGGATGAGTTGGAGGAAGAATCATGTTCACCTCTTCCAAGTCATATTCATCGATCTCTCCAGTACGATTTTCATCTTCATAGTTAGGGTTTTCAGTTTGAATCACCATGGTTATGAGTATTAGTTGTGCGATTGAAGTGAGATTTCAATCGAGTGTAGGGATTTGTAAAAGAAGTTCAAATCTATGAGGAATTTGTGATTGAGAAAGCGGAAGCTAGTGAATCGAAGGTGCTCTGATACCATGAAAACATGGATATTCAGATGGACCAAAGAGAAGAAAAGAATGAATCTGGAATAGAATTGTATTTTCTCAATTTTCCAGGAAAAACCGTACAGAGAGTTTTATATTACATATATGAGGGAAAGCCTAACTATCAGGACACTTAACACCCTTTTTGGTTCGCACAGTAACTGACATCCAACAAACATAACTGACTAACTGACTTCTTGATCACTCTCTTTATCATGGTGGCGTCGGGAAGTTTAATTTCGCTCGATTCCCTCGGAAGCATAGAGGAGCTTCATCGTACACTCAGGCTACAGCCTCGACCGTGTCGACGTGTGAGCTAGCCATACTCTTGCTACTTTGTGGCCGTCTCTTGTTCGGAGGAGGAGCCAAAAATATTTTGGGGTGGGGGCGAAATTTTATGGAGTTTGTCCCGAAAAAATTAATCATTTAGATAAGTTGACGGGTGGAGCAGAGATAAAAATACAGAAAGGAATCCACATTTATTTTATAACGATTACAAAAAATTGGGAATAAAACGATATTATTTTGTTTAGAAAATTCAATGTTTGTGTCCAAATTTTCAAAAAAAAAAATAAATTAGATTTTGTCGGAGAAGAATAGATAAGGCGAAAAAGATGAACTGGGTAAAAAACCTTCATAATTTTCGACGACTACTACTACTAATAAATAAATTTAAACCACGGTAAGGGCGGTCGACTCCGCTCGCCCCTACCTAACTCTGTCCATGCTCTTGTTTCTGCCGCCCATTTTCCTTATGCATGGCCTCTGTCTTACTCCTCTGTATCTTCTCATTCTCTCCCGTGTTTCTTCGTATTGGGCTGTTTCTGGTCGTGCTGAGTTTGCGAGTTGTCATCACTGTGTAGCTGTGGTGGTGTTGGTGGCAGAGATGGGTCTTGGGGTGGTAGAAGTTGGTGTGCAGCTTCCTTAAATTGTAGCTTCAATTTAGACCACAAACTTTGGATGGAAAAATACGAAATGACCCTTGAAAAACTCAAGTATTTTGCCCGTAAGTTCATTTTCACTAGGTTTCTAACAATTTCGTCCAAAAAAATCCCTTTTTGTAATAAAATTGTAACATTAAAGTCTATTTTTTAACGTTTCAAACATGAGACTTCGTTTTGCGTACTAACCAAAACATCAGAACCCTAAAAGTAAGATTAACCTATAAAATGGCAATAAAAACTCACCTTCTAAGTAAGTCCAAAATCTCTCTGGTTACGTGTGTTGCATGTGTGTGTGTGAGAGAGAATGTAGAAGAGGGAGCGAGAGTGACTAGGAGGTGGATCACAAGTCCAATATGGTGATAGATGGTGATAGACAGTACTGTTCAAAATATGAGATGTAGTAGATGGAGTAGATGAGTTTTTTTTGCTTAAATGTCTATTTTACCCTTGGATGTGAAATTTTGAATGTAATTTATAATTTTTAAATGTGATGTGAAATGTTTGAATGTGAGGAGAGAATTAATAAAAGATGAGAGAGAATGTGATGTGAAAGATTTAAATTGGTTTATGTGAGTGTATAGGTATAGGGGTAGTAGATGAAAAGTAATTTTGATAAATAGTGATATATATGATATTTGAGTGTAATATTTGATACGTGATCGGATATTCTCTGTATTCTCATATTGTGTCAAATGAGACTTGTGATCCACCCCTAGAGCATATAATCGTTGTTCATGCTTAATTAGGTTGTGGTATAAATAGGTGTATTGAATGAATGATCATCTAAGTGCATGATCGGAGAGGGTTTAGGCCTCTATAGAATTTTTTTGGTATTCTTTTTTATCAACTTTCAGTGCATGATCTAAGTGCAGTGCTGTGATACAACCACCGCAAACGTTTTAAATAAAACAGAATGTTTAGGGAATCAGTGTAGATAGGTCATAGGTTGGATCTCACGTGTGTAGAATCTCTCTCTCTCCCTCCCTCTCTCTCTCTCTCTCTCTCTCTCTCTCTCTCTCTCTCTCTCTCTCTCTCTCTCTCAATTCTGAATTAAACTCTTTATACACTTGATCAAGTAAAAGATAGTACTAGATAGATATAGCCTGCACAGATTTATAGGATCTGCTAATTAAATTTGAAATTTGTCAGGAGATGGATCATGCACACGTAAGTAGTAGAGTTGCAACTACTCACCACCCTACTCTGCTCGCTCTGCTGATCATCTATTCTCACTGTAATTTTTTACACCTTCAGTAGGTGTGTTACGCATACTGTATTTTTGGCCATGCCCCCTTAGTAATTAGGGCTCTACTCTACTCTACTCTACTCTACTCTAGTAAGTAGTAGTAGTAGTAGTACATCATAGTATAGTATTATTTGGTGGTATGTATTATGGTCTTGAAATTTGGACCATGCTAAAGCCCTACTCGTTTTGCAGGGTGACCCCAATAAATTCCCATTGTTTATTGCTGCCACCCACCCATTTGCATCACTTTACTTTCAACTTTGGACATATATACTTCTACTACTACTACGTTCTACCTTCATGAATTCTTGCAGCTGGTAATTCAACATTCTCGTTTTACCGTAACTTCCCACAAGGGATTTAGGTTTTGGATCATGAGTATATTGAAGTTTTGCTTTGCTATGATAATATAATATTTTCGTTTTTCTATTTTAATTAATTTGGAAGGAATTTTTTTTTTCACAACATGGTGTTATAATGAATACTTCAAATAAAACTGAATAGAGGGAGTAGGGTTAAATATATTATATTATGCAGAATAAGGAGAAAGTGTTTGAGTGTGTTGTTATGGCTTGTGTTCGATATGTATAGAATAATATATGTACACTACCTTCCTTAAAAGTGTTACTCCCTCCGTTTCGATTTAATTATCTTCAATACTAACATGTTGTAAGAGCTTTATTTCGTTTTTAAAACAATTAAAATGGAACAAAGGGAGTAATTTATCGCGGCACAAAAATTCACGACTTAATTGAAACTAGAGATCATTTTTATAAAAGGTTATATAGAGGATGTGTTGGAGGGGTGATTTTTTTATTTAATTTTTGATATGTTATTATGTTTTAATTGTATCTTTTATGTATATTTTTATTTATATTTTTATCTTTACAATTACAAGCTCAGTATGAGCAGCGCGTGAAGATTGCACCACTCAGGCGGCTCAGAGAGGACCGTTGTCAACGAACGAGTTCACCTCGCGGACACCCTTATCCCACTGAGTGGAAGACCGCGAGGGGATTTTGTTGTTGGCATTGGGAGCTAGGGTCGGCAGTTGCTTGGGGTTGCATCCCACGGTCGAGCCAATCCCTCACACGCCTTGACGAGCGCGGATATGCCCCAATTGGACTGGCCGGCACGACAAATGGAGGATCTCCATGTCAACCAACGGAAGTTGGAATCAATATTGCAGCTGTTGCTCCAGGAACGGACGTCGCAACCAAGCACGTCGCAGCCCCAGTCTAGTCACCAGGCTCCGTTTTCGCCTCTTCCCTTGTAGAGTCAGCACGTGGGTGATCCCGGGTTTGACTTGTGGACGAATGTGTGTCGTGCACATATGCCTGAAGATGATCCCCAGTTTTAATTAGGATTTTTTAGATGTTATTTGTTGTGTATATATATGTATAACCTAATTTTATATCATTGAATTTATGTTGTTTTGATGTACAATGAAAATATTTTTTAAATTGAATAAAATTTTTTTATATTTTTTTTATATTCATTTACTAAAAATTAAGTATTTTAAAAATATTACTACTTCCATCTAATTATTCAAATATTTTTTTTTTCGAGAACAGCTCACCCCCAGATAATCTGACGAGCGCTTAGGCGCTCGATTCTATTAAAAGCGCCCAATGCACATATATTTTATAAATTATGCACATATACGTGTTATAAAATGCACATATTAATTATATCACGTATATGTACATAATTAATATGTGCATTTTATAACACGTATAGATCCATAATTTATAACATATATGTGCATTGGACGCTTCTAATAAAACCAAGCGGCTAGACGCTCATCAAAATTTGTAGCTCACCCCCGCCTTAAATGAATCCTGGCTTCGCCACGAAATGAATTTGGTAACACTTGCTCATTACCACGAGTTGAGATCCTCTGTCCCCAACCCTGTCCCAAACCCTGTCTCACCACTCACATTGTGATGGACCCCATCATTAATAGATCCCACCACAATATGAGTGGTGAGACAGGATTTGAGACAAAATTTGGGGCAGAGGATCCCGTTTCCATTACCAGACATTTATAATTATTCACAAACCTGAAACAGGAGCTCAAGGAGGGAGGGGATAGTGGAAATAGTGGTGAGAGAGACAGATAGAGATGAAATGGGAACTATAGATGCACGTGCGAGGGCGGCGGGGATCAGAAGGTGAATAAGGACAAGTCGGACGGTACCCCAAAACCCTCCGGTCCATTTGTTCGGTTTGTAGGTTGGGGACCCTTTTCCACAGTTTTGGATTATATACAAATGTAACATGAAACTAGTTAAATTCCAAAAATGGTTCCTTCTTTTGTCATTCATAGTTGTAAATGGGCAAAAGACTCAATTTAGTTCCTAATCTAATTATTGATTGTATAAGTAATTTTTAATCTTTATTTTTTATTGTTCTAATACACAATCTATCAATTGTAATCTAATTTAGTCCCTAAATCCAATTTAAAAGAGTTGACCGTAAATTTTGACAAATAAATTAATGATATGACATTATTAAAAGGGTAAAATAGTAAACTTACACATTACTTTTGTCAAAAAAAATAAAAAATAAAAAACAAAAACCCAAATCATAAATACCCTTCGTCCCCTTTTATCTCTCACCCCATCCTTCACCCCCAGAAATCACCATATCTTCATCCCCTCTCCCACCGTTCTTCCGCTGCAATGGTACAACACTCCAAAAACCCTCCTTCAACCCTCTTCTTTCAGATCGTCCGACACTAGAAACCGCCCCCCTTCCCCACATCCATGGCTCGTTTCATCCGACAATCACTTCACTTCACTCCATCTCCAAATCCCTAATTACTCAATTTCATCAACAGCAGTTCTTCTTCTTCTCCAGATCGAAGGTCGAAGGGGCACCACCCATCAGATCTGCTCACCTCTCTTCCCCTTTTCGTGCGAGCAAATTCCTCTCGTTTCTTCTCTCTTTACCTTTGCTGTTGGGTGATGAAATTTCGGTGGTGATGTAAAGAAGTCAAGAATGGAGCAAATAGGGCAAAGGCGAATAGATAGCCAGTCGTTCCCTTCTCTTTCTCTCCTAAAACCCATCAACAATTGCCACTGCTACACTTTTCGATGCAGTCAGTGATGAATTTGATAACCACAATCATTGGGTTTAGCATGAGGAAGACCGTAATAAGATTTTTCCATGTGTACTGTGCCAAAAGTGATGAATCAAGTTTGGATTACAAATCAAGTTTTATTTTTTGGACTTTGGTTTCATTCAAAACAGATTTGTTCTTCTTTTTCATTTTGGTTTGGTTGTATTTGAATCGGTAGGGAGGTTGCTCTCTTTCTTCCATGTGTTCTGTACGAAAATTGATAATTTGGATATGCAAATGCCGATTTGGTTTAACAGGAATCTGGATTCCTTCGGTGCTTGAGGTAGTTAAAGGAAGTTGAGTAGGAATCTGAGATTTGCTCTCTTTCTTCTCCTTTTTCTTTTTGGTTTGGTTGTAATCGAATTCGGCTTGGTTGTGATTTCTCTTGTCGTTCTCTGTTTCGGTTGTGATTTGATTATTTGGTTGTGGTGGTGGTGTGGCGAGATAGATCGAGGTGGGTTGGCTTGGATCGAAAGGAAGGGAAGGACGATTATTTTTACTCCAACAGCTCCGGTGACTGTCCATGGTTTTGATTGTTGCTGGGGTTGGGTTGTCGGTGGATAGAGGTGGATTGTGGAAGTGGTGGCGGTGGCGGTGGCGGTGATGGTGATAGTGTTTAATTTTTTATTTAATTTATACTTATTGTAAGTTTTTAAAAAAATTATTTAATTTTGTAATTTAATATAGTAATTTAATAATTTATTTTTATGAGTAGAAGGGTAAGAATGTCTTTTTGATATTTTTTCCTTAAATTATATGGCACATCAGTGCCAAATAAGCACCACGTAGGATTAGTATTGCCAAATAAGCTGGTCAACTTTTTCAATTTAAATTCAGGGACTAAATTAGGTTACAATTGATAGGTTGTGTATTAGACCAATAAAAAATAAAAGTTAGGAATTACTTATACAATCGATAGTTAAGTCAGGGACCAAATTGGGTTTTTGCCGTTGTAAATGCTTGTCACAATAAATTCATACACCACCCCTTAATTTATCACAAAATAATGGGGGTATAAGGAGTATAATATATTATATCTTCGTGAATATGTGGGTAATTTTTTAATTAAATGTATAATATAAAAATAATTTACTATTAGAAAACATTGAAATATGGACTAAGTGGATGTAGATTTACATTGTTGCACTAATTATGACCAACTTATTAAATAGAGATCGACCTTGAGCGGATCCGACGTTAATTCCAAGATGTTGGCTATGATTAGAAAAGTAAATGCTTGAGCTCGAGAAGCTTCTGACTTCGTGGGTCCGTAAAACACACTCGGATAGGCAGTATTATTGAACCAGACAAAACAACAAGCAATAAAATCAAAGACAGAGATAGCCGCTAATCTATAAAATAAATAAGCCTCTCCAGTCCAGACAAGTGCTCGTCACACATGTTGATTCCTAAAATATGCTTAGGAACTGACTTTTGTAATAAGAATTAACTCCGTCCCTATTAGGAACTAATTTTAGGGATCACGTTAGTCCCTAAATATTGAAAAAAAAAATCACATTTCATAAATTATTAATTAAACACAAAAATTTTATATCACTTGATTATTCTATAGTATAGATTTTCTCTTTCTTTTTTCCATAAATTAATTAAAGATGTGTATTTTGAACTTAATTTTATTTAAACAGTTACCTCGATGCAAATTCGGAATGATCTCGCTATTTTGATTGTAATAATCACAATCTAATCTTTAAAATTTTGAGAATTTAACGTATTTATATTATTTCTAAATTACGTTAAATTGAAACCGAGTTCTTTAAAAAGAGTAAAGCAATATATTCCAATTGAAACCGAGAGAAATGCCACTTTGCCAAATATTCTCTATTCCCCTTCCTTCAAAGAAAAAAAAACTTTAGATGTTAAAAACGTGGTGCTGTTTATTGTTCCAAAATTTCTATAATCGCCTCTAATTTCGATAAAAATACTCTTTACTATTTATCGCTCTCAAATTTCTTACTTTGCCCCCAAATTATATAATAAGTTTAGCTTATCAATGTTCGATTCAGTGCAGAAAATTGGCATCAAGCCCTAAAAAATGTGTGTAGTAGATGTAGAGCAATACAATCATGAACGAAACTTGGAATCGTTGTAGTTGGACAGTAGCTGCATTGCATAGAATAAATCAGGCTGTTCAGAACATAGGTAGAACTTAATCCAAGTCAACAGTTTCAGAGAAGATGCATAATTCATAGAGAAAGCCTGATATTTCACTATAGCTAAGCTTTTAATTAAATTTTGTTTATTACTGATAATTATATGATCTGATTCTCTTCGTAAGGATTAAAAAATCTCTTTCAAAGTGAGTATATAATAATGAGGCAGAAATATAAAATTAAGTACGATGAATAATAAGGATATTTTAGTAAAAAATAGGACGATTTAAAAAATTCAAAAGACGGTAAAAAGCAGCCCCAAACGTTAAAATGCTCAATTT
Organism: Lobelia cardinalis; assembly: GCA_028566635.1. Taxonomy (NCBI): domain Eukaryota; kingdom Viridiplantae; phylum Streptophyta; class Magnoliopsida; order Asterales; family Campanulaceae; genus Lobelia; species Lobelia cardinalis. The sequence goes on from JAOWAN010067413.1 coordinate 8,780, forward strand.
TTTCGTGGGGCCCAAAAGATAAGAGTACGGCCATCAAAATTGAAGAAGAGACTTTTTAGGGGCCGTTTAGAAGAATCACGGGCCCAAATGAAATGGTTAAGAGGCCTTCCAAAGTCCTTCGAAAGCCGTGAACCTTTTGCGTTTGAAACCTTTCGAAAATAAAGTTTGTACTTGTACTGTTGTACACTACTCCTTCCGTGCTAAATAATCTCACATTTTTTTTTTAATTTTTTTTTCCGTCGTTCTAAAATGAACTTGATTGTTAAATACGGTTTCATAAAATTCTCGATTCCAGTCTCAATTTTGATAAAAATATTCTTATTACTTATCATCTATAAATTCTCATTTCCATCTCCGCCCTCATAATCATACGATCATCGTGAGCAACACAATAAGGTGATATAATTATGCAAACACGTACGAATTACAACAATTCTACAAATTAAGACCAACTAATAACTCTGACGTTTCAGGATGATTGATTGTATTGTATATTTATGGTTTACGAGAGCCGCAATTAGGGAAAATGATAAGAAATTTCATTTCCTATAAGAATACTGCATATATAGACAAATTGTGATGTATATATGATAATGGAGCGAGAATAAAAATTTTTTAAGAGGTAAATAATAAAAATATTTTCGATAAAATTGGGGTGATAGTGAAAAATGTAGAGGGCGGTATTTAACAACATCCAAAATGAATGATATTTTATTTTTAATTAAGTACAAAAAATATTACTCATGTCAAGGAGTGAGTACTTCTTTGAGAGTCGGTCTAAAAAAACATATTTTTTTATCTCATTAATTTAGGATCTAAAAATGGTAAGATCAATTTATTCCATGATTTTAGGATTCAAAAATGGTAGAATCAATCTTTTCTATGATTTTAGAAATTTTATAAAAATTACCAAATTAATTATGTACAATTCTGAATATGAAATATTCAAAATTTACATATATGTGCACTTACAATAAAACATATGTATATTAAGATAAATAAATATATATTAAGATAAACAAGTATGCACATTAAGATAAATACATATGTACATTAAGATAAACACATATGTGCATTGAAATAAACATATGTGTATTGAGATAAACACATATGTACATTAAGATAACCACATATGTGCATACTTATGTGCATTAAGTTACATACTTATATACTTATGTGCATTAAGATAAAAAAAAAATGTGAATTAAGATAAACAAATATTGACATTAAGTTAAACATCTATGTACATTAAGATAAACTCATATGTGCATTGAGATACCTATGTACATTAAGATACTGATTGAAAACGATGAAGGTGATATTTGCAATGTCAATCTAAACCGAAATATAGATCTACGAACTAGAGAGATCAAATTTTTATGAAAGCGGAGAAATAAAATTGATTCAATCTAAGAACAAAGGGAATGAATCTAAGAAAAAACAAGAATTTTCAATCGTCAGACCACATTACGAATGCCGATCGATCAAAAAATCATACCACAAACAACACATAGATCTTCAGCACAATTGAGGAACATAAAATAAGCAAAAATCAAATAATCGGATCTTAAGATCCAAATTTAACGTAGGATGAATTTAAAAATGAGTACAAACGAAGTAGGGAAAAGGGGATTGAATGAATGAAAAAATGAATTGAGGAAGAGGAGGAGAAGGAGGAGGGAGGGAGGAATGAAGGAGAAATGAGAATGAGGAGAGAGTAACAGAGATCGAAATCTCCGTCTGATCTCCAAAACAAGAGCAGGAAGTTGATTGATTTTGAGAATTGTATTTTACTTATTTTTAGATTATATTTTAGTCTCTCACCGATAAATTTGAAAAATATAATTCACTTTTACAATGAACACTCTAGGTAAAAGCGCCTAAACATTAATCAAATTTTGCCTTTCTTTGATCCCATGCAACTTGGCAGGACAGCAAAAGGTTGGTTATGTTTGGAAATGCTTAAGAGTGTCCAAATTTGTTAATAAAAATTGGGCAAGACGTAGAAATGGTCCCTGTAGTAGGGAGATATTGAGAAAAATGTTTTTAAATTTAAAGGGATTAATCGCATTTTAAACTCTAAAATTTTTGTGAGCTCATTAAAAGGACCCCAGATTTCAAAAATTGTGATTTAAGCAATAATATTCAATTTTTATGGCAAAATATGAAAAAAATTGATGAAATCTATTAAAAATGGATGTAAGTCATGAAACATGTGATGCAAATGATTAATTGATGGAAATTTACGTCATTTCATCTCAAAATAAATTCGAGGACCTAAGTTTTTTTTTTTTAAAAAATAACCTTAATAAAAATTATACTTTAAATTATATTTATTAAAAATATTAACAAATATATATTGAAGTAAATTATATTTATTAAAAATATTAATTAATTTATTTATTTTAATTTTAAATCATTAATTGTAATTAAAGAAAAAACTATCTAAAATTATAATATGTAATTATACAATAACTTAATTATTTAAATACATAATTACCTTAATTAATTTCTTCTTATTACCTGAATTAAATCATTCTAATTCTCTTAATTAATTCCTCCTACGTTAATTAACTACCCATCTTCATCATCGCCACCACAGCCGCCACCACCGTTGCCATCACAACCACCAACCCTCATCTTCATTACCCCTCACCCAAAATTCGAACACCATCGCCAATGCCACAAACACAAATCCAGATTCAAACTCCACACCTGATGATGCACGGATTTTCCTGTGATCTGGTGAGCTGCTATGATGGCTGATGGTTAGCTGTGATCTGGGCAGCAACAGGACCTGCAAGATGAACACTGTCACTAGAGGTAGGGGGTTTTCCCTACCTAAACAGCTCCGGCGTGAGAGTAAGTCTCAAGTTCTCTAAGAAGCAAT